>CAUYRT010081748.1:0-19083 GCA_963574885.1 Lepilemur ruficaudatus
CGGACCTGTCCCTGGGCGACAAGGACGTGGCCGCCAAAGACAGCAAGTTCAAGATGCCCAAGTTCAAGATGCCGTCCTTCGGGGTGTTGGGCCCCGGCAAGTCCGTCGAGGCCTCGCTGGAAGTGTCCGCGCCCAAGGTCGAGGCGGACGTGTCCCTGCCCTGCGTCTTGGCCGACTTCAGCACTAGGTCTCAGGTCGATGTCAAGGACTCCCCACTTGGTCCTCAGCCACTTTGTGGGGTTGTAGTGTCCCCAGCTTATAGTGTGCCTGGCCAGGAGCCTCCTCTAATTCTTACTTCTCATAGTCAGGTCACTTTCCCTAAATTCCACAAACCAAAGTTTGTGTTTTCTCTTCCAAAAGCAGAGGTTCGTGGGGCAGAGTCAGAGGTGGCAAAGTGTGCCATGGTCCTGTCTCCTCTGAGCCCTGCAGGGGGCCTGGACTCCTCTCAGGTTGCTGAGGGTCTCCCTGCCCCAGGTCCTCAGCTGCCAGGCGCGGGCTTTTCTGTATCGCAGGGGATGGAGCCCTCGGAACCCTCAGGGACCTCGGCCACCGCTCCAGGAACAGCCCCTGCTGAAGGGGCTGACCGTGACGGGAAAGGGAGTCCCTTCAAAGTGCCCAAACTCAAGCTTCCGTCCCTTAGCTGGTCTCCGAAGAAGAAGGCGGAGCCCACGGTGGGCCCAGAACGTGGCCTGGAGGACTCAGCTCCCAGCCTCGTGTCATCTCCGGGCCAGGCGGATGCCCTGCCCGGGGTGCAGGCGCCACAGATTGCCGTGCGCACGCATCTGCGTCCTGAGAAGGACGGCGACCAGGGGGAGCCCAGGACGCCCGGCTCGGCCGCGCCAGAACTCGCACTTCTGGAAACAAAGGCTTCCAAGGGCAGGGTCGGCCTGCCGCCAGGGGACACTGACCTGTCACTTTCTGGTACTGCAGCAGGAGGTGACTTTCATCCCTCAGGCAGAGCCCACGGTGACCACGGAGGGGGCACCGGTTCAACAGCCGGCCCCGCAGAAGGACAGGGCGCGATTCCCCACCTGCCCCGGGTGCGCATCCCCAGTCTGGGCTTCGCCACATCCCATCTCAGGTCCTCCAAGGCCAAGGTGGAGGTGAGCCAGGCTGAAGCCGACCTGCCGCTTCCCACAGGTGCCCTGTCTGTTGGAGATGGCAGCGCCGGCCTTGGGGACGTCTCAGCAAGCCAGCCCTGTGGGGCTGGGACAGGCCCTGCGACAGAAGACCCCCTCCAGCCATCCCGCAGCATAGCGGAGGCCGCCGTCCCCGCAGTGGAAAGTCCAGAGGAGGAAGCGGCAGTGGGGGAGACGCCCGTGGGCTCAGAGGAGCGCTGGTTTAAGATGCCCACGCTCCGCCTGCCCCGCTTCCGGCGCTCCTCCCAGGACAGAGGTGTGGCCGGTAAACAGGAAGTGGCTGCAGCTGGAGCCAAGGAGCCCCCCGGTCCTGCATCAGGGGTGGAGGGCAGCGGGTCCCTACAGGCCCCTGAATCAGAGGCAGATGTGACAGCTTCCCAGAGCAAATTGTCCGCAGGTGTCCTCGGGCAGGATCTCAGCGGCACAGGCTCACAGCTGCTCCTCCCAACGGCCAGGAGGCCTGACGCTGATCCTTCTTCTAAGGCCAGGATCCAGCCAGCCGAAGGCTCCCTCGCGCCGGCTGGCCTGGGACTCCTGGAGAGACAAGCTCCTCCAGGAGAAGCAGGCGGGATTCCTCTTCCCACGCCAGGAGAGCGTGACCTTGCCAGGGTGGAGGAGACGACAGGGAAACGGTCTTGCCCCCCGGAAGGTCCTCTCCGACTGAAAGCTTCAAGCACCGACGTGCCATCCCAGATTTCCGTAGTTAACACAAGTCAGCTCTGGGAAGATTCTGTGCTAACCGTCAAATTCCCCAAGTTAAAGGTACCGAGGTTCTCCATCCCCACTCCCAGCGCGGAGGCCGACGTGTTCATCCCCACCGTGAGGGAGGTGCGGTGTCCGGAGGGGGCTGGTGTGGCCCTCGGCGGGGAGAGCCCGGGGCCGTGGGAAGCCAGCCTCCTGATGGCAGGCGCTGGGGGCCCCGGGGAGCAGCCCGCAGACCTCGACCTCTCCTTGGCAGCTCCCCCAATTTCTAGGGTCAGAGTGCACATCCAGGGCGCTCAGGCTGAGAGTCAAGAGGTCACCATACACAGCAGGGTGACATCAGAGTTTGCAGAGCTCTCGGCGCCCCGGGCTTTTTCCACTCAGATCGTGCGGGAGTCAGAGATCCCTGCGTCGAAGATTCAAACACCTGCTTACGGGTTTTCCTTGCTAAAGGTGAAAATCCCGGAGCCCCGAATGCAAGCTACAGCACACACAGTGACACGAGACGCTCAGACTCGGGAGGGCTCGGAAGAGCCTCCCACACAAGCCTCCCCAGCAGCAGACTCCGTCCCTGGAGAGCTGCAGCCCGACACCGGGGAACCGTTCGAGATCATCTCCTCCAGCGCCAGCGCACCAGGACCACAGACATTCACCCTGGAAGTCCGTTCTGGCCACCAGCTTGCAGACAGCTGCTTGGAAGAGGAGCCCGCAGAGATCCTGGAGGTTCCCCCTGACGACGACCAAGACGCAGCCACGCCGCTGGCGGACGGGGACAGGACTCCAAAAGAGAAACCGGAAAGTAAGAAATCGGGTCTGCTCTGGTCTTGGCTTCCAAACATTGGCTTCTCTTCCTCCGTCGATGAGACAAGTGCCGATTCCAAAGAGGACGTCCAGAGACCCGCCCCCGTGCAAACGCAGCCCGAGGCGCGGCCGGACACGGAGCTGCCCAAAAAGCAGGAGCGGGCAGGCTGGTTCCGGTTCCCCAAGTTAGGGTTCTCCTCCGCCCCTGCCAAGAAAAGCAAAAGCACCGAGGAGGAGGCAGACCCGGCAGAGCAAAAACTCCACGAAGAAACAGTCACCTTTTTTGACGCCCGAGAGAGCTTCTCCCCCGACGAGCAGGATGAGCAGGAGCTGGCGGTGACGGCGGCAGCAGGAACGGAGCCAACCCTGTCGGGCCAGGACGACACGGCTGGCGATGACTCTGCGCCTGGACCACGACCACGGGAAGGCCACGCGGCGTGACCTGTCAGCACGGAGACACGACAGACCGGGTCGGAAAGCAGCGGCCGCGCGGAGAGCCGACCTCCCCGTCCCCGCAGCATGTGGCGTCCGCCTTGCCTCTCAGCACCAGGAACGAAACAAAAGCGCGCTCTGCCTCTGCCCTCCCGACGCGGAACCGAGGATGCGCCCGGCTCCCCAAGGCCCGGGGAGCAGAGAAGACGGCGGCCTGCCTTCCCACGGACGCTAGGATCCCCCCGGCACAGTGGCACTCGGTGACGCAACGGGGACGTCCGGGGTCTCCGCTGGGTAGGCGTCAAGACACCTGCCCCCGCACTGCCCGTGAGATCATGGCTGCTTCTCCCAGGAAAGGGCTGGGTGGCTGCGATCCTCTGTCCTGCTGCCGCCGCCGCCGCCTGGCAAACGTGGTTTTCCGATTTCTGGCAGGGCCCGGGGCACCCCAGGGAACCCTCCTTCCTGCTCACTACTCGCTTTCTGCTCCGCGTATCTCCTGGGTGGCAGGCTTCGGGATGCTTCGTGTGGCGACACACACCGGCCAGCGGCTGCCGGTGGCTGTGCCCAGTCTTCGGCGGTGGGCGGGGCAAGCCGGCAGAGGCGCGTTGTCAGGAGACGTCTGTGCGTGTCCACCCACCCGCCGGTGCCTGTCCAGTGTGCACGGTTCCCCCGTCCCCCCGGTGTACACGCTGCAGCCCGAGTGCAGGCGGGTCGGGCTTAGCGGGTCCCTGGATGGGCAATAAAGGAAGTGACGTGTCTCACGTGGAGGCTGCCGGGTCTTTTGTTCCGGGGCTGATGCCCACCAGGGCCTGGCTTCCCCCACATCCCAGCCTCTGCCCGGCTGCTCCGGAGAACAGGCAGGGGACACCGCAGGGCTTGTCTCGTCCCCTCTGGGTCCAGATCCTCCGCAGAGCCGGAGCCTACGAGGGAGGTGACGGGAAGGAGACTGGGCCGAGTCCACAGTGTGTTAGGGACACACAACCCTGCCCCCTCCCACGTGGGGACGAGGGCGCAGTGCGGAGCGGGGACAGCACAGGGTGGGCCGATGCCATGCTCAGAAGCTTGCTTCATCGCCGCGGCCCTCCTGCTGGGCAGCCCATGGGAGGTGAACCCACGTGGGTAGCAGAGTGAGGTTGGGGGGGGTTCCTAGGGCCCCACACCCCTCCCAGCTGCCCTCGGCCAGCCCTGCTGCGCCCACCGAACCCCCTGCGCGCAGCATTCTGGGCGGGTGGCCCAGGCTGGCTCCCAGCAGCGAGCATTTATTGTCCCCAGGGGAGGTGGCTGCTGTCCTGGCTGTGGGTGTGACAGCAGAGCTGGGCTGTGAGCCACTCCAGAGCACGGTGGCCACACTGTGCTGACCTGAGCAGGGACGGGTGGCAGCAGTGGGTACGGGAGCGTGTGCTGGGGAGGAGAGCTAGGTTCTTGCCCTGTGTGTCTTTCCCTGTGGCTGGGAGGGTCACCCAAGTTAGGGGACAGTGAACTGACACAGGGCTCCCTGGGTGCTCATGAGTGGGGGAGGGAAGACGGGGTCATGGGCCTTCCTCGCGGTTAAGCGAGGCTGCGGCCTCTCCCGGCCGGGCTTCCTGCCTCTGCTGCAGCCCACGTGCCAGACACACCTGGAGAGCGCGGCCCCGGAGCTCGGCAGTGGGAGGCTGCCCGGCTCCACAGGGCCCTCGTCCCTCTCTGAACCTGCAGTGAGGGCCTGGGATAGCGGGACCTTGGTGCTGGAGGCTGGGGACAGCTGTCACCCCATGCGGGATTCCCACGAAGCCCCGGTTCTCTTGTGTTTGAGTCGTCTGTGCCGTGTAAGGATAGTACCGCGAATTAGTGGCTTAAAACAACACACATTTATGATATCCCGGTTTGTGAGGATCAGGAACCCAAGCCCGGCCTGGCTGGGTTCTGTGCTCAGGGACCACGGGCTTCGATCGAGGTGTCAGCTGGGGCTCTGGTCTCTTCTGCAGCTTGGCTGGGGAAGGAGCCGCTTCTGAAGCTCATGTTGCCGCTGCGCCCGCTCGGTTCAGACTGGATGGCTGAGGCCTTGCTCTCCCGCTGGCTGGGGGCTGCAGGCCACCCCAGTGCCCAGCCGCACGGGCCTCTCCTCAGGACAGATCATAGCCCAGCAGCTCACTTTGTCAAGGCCAGCAAGGGACAGACTTCTAGCAGGATGATGGCCAATCTCATGTCACGTGATCGCGGGAGGGACACCCCATTGCTTCTGGGTATTATGTTGGTTACAGTGGGGTGCGAGGCACAGGTCCTATGCTCGCCCCAGGCCAGGTCACACGAGGGCATGAGTACTGGGGACCACAGGAGCCATTGGAGTCTGTCTGCCCTGTCCCAGTAGGGGCCACATCACGGCACCCTTCTGGGGTCTCCCAAGCCCTGTCACGCGGGGTTTCCTCTGGAGTGGGGTCTGCTTGGGAGCAGGCCTTTGAGGCTGCCACCGAGGAGCAGCGCCCAGACCCAAAGTGCCTGGAAACAGGCCCTCCACTGGCCCAGGGCCACCAGGCCGTTGTCCCAGTCGCCAGAGCTAAGAGTCTCGCAGGAACAGGGTCTAGAACAGCAGGCTGAGTGCTCGAGACACTTTCCCGTGCAGGGCCAGGAACCAGACAGCAAACTGTGTGCAGCCCTGGAGGGCACTGGAGCGTGGGCGGGGACGGAGGCCACAGGGAGCGCGGGCAGCTTGGCTTGGTCAAGCACAGCCCCCTGCAGACCAGCTCCCCCAGGCTGTGCAGGGCCCACCGCCCCACCCCCTCAGCCCTGGGTCCCCTCCGCGCACCCACACTTGCAACGCATTAGGAGCTACACTCTGTGGGTCCTGCGCCCCGTTCCTCATCCCCTGGCCTGCCCCCTCTTCGAGGGCCTTGGTCTCACGGCTCTGGCTTCGCCTACAGCCCCCGAGTCCAAGGCACAGGAATTTGGGTCCTGGAGCACAGCTGCCCCTGCCCCGTGCCTGAGCTCCCGTGGACCCCAGAATGTGCAAGGAGTTCACACAGCAGACACCAGGGTGGCTGTGCTGGGGTGGAGACAGGCCCCTCGAGGGTCTCAAGGAGGAGGAAGATGAGGGGGAGGGGAGGAGGAGGAGGAGGGGGAGAGGGGAAGGGGAGAGGGGAGGGGAGGGGGAGGGGGAGGAGGAGGCGTTGCTGTTAGAGCGGGGCAGCCCCTGCCCCCGGCTGATTCACACAGAGGGACACGGGAGCACACGGCACACGGGAAGCACACGGCATTCTTTAGGCCTGGCTCATGGGCCAGGACAGGGGTTCTCTGGGAGTCAGAGGCGGCCACGCTGGAGGGCTTTCTGGCGGAGCTGGGGCTTAGGAGGGGCTGCATGTGGAGAGCAGAGAGGAGGGAACAGTTTGCAGGTAGCAGCCAGGAGCAGTCCTGACCCCAGCAGGCTTGGGCTGAAAGCCCAGACGGAGGGACAGAGCGGGAGGCCTGGGGGCCCAGTGTCCACCCGGAGCCAGGAAGGGCCAGGCTTCAGCCCCGCCACACGCAGTCCTGGCCGGGAGCGTGTCCATCCAGGCCCACGGCGTAGCGGGAACTCCAGTCCCTCTCGAAGAGTTGCCGCAGCTGCTCCTGCACGCTCGCCACCCCCGGCTGGGTGCGCGGGGCCGTCTGGCTGACCACCAGGCCCACGCCCGAGGTGCTGCTGAAGTAATCTTCTGACCAGTTGGAGGTGCCTGGGGCGGTGGGTGGGAGGAGACCCTGGGTCACTGGACTCCCCCAGACAGGCCCCTGCAGCCTGGCTCAACACTGTGGCCCCAGTTACAGGTGTGGGGACGGGTGGGCTCACTGACCACTCTGCTGTCATCAAACTCCAGCCAGGACAGCCCCTTGCTTAGGTGCAGAAGGGCCCACTCTTTGCAGTGCGACACCATCCTTATCACCCGACACAGATGTCCCAGCATCAGGATTTGCCCACCTGCCCCTGTGGGGCCAGGTGACAGTTGGGCAGGTTGTCTGGTCCCCAGACTCAGCTCAAGACCCTGACCGCCTCAGGCAGCCCCTCTGTCCTGAGGGGTCTGCTGAACACAAAAGCAAGGCCTCCTCCAGCGCCAGGCCGCCGCCTGGGGCTACACCCCTCCTGCGGTTTGTGTGGTCCCCGTGCACCGCCGGTCCCGGGCCCGAGCCACCCCCTGGGCCTCCTCCCCACCACTCACCGACGTAGGCCGCCTTCTCCGTGACCATGAACTTGCTGTGGTTCACCCTGCTGAACGGGATGCTGGAGTGGTTCCCCACCGGCACGATGAAGACTTTCTTTGGAGAACAGAGAGGAGGCGCGTCAGGCCGGCAGAAGAGGGGCCACCTTCCCGACAGCCCAGCCGGGAGCGCGTCCTCACCACGTCCAGGGAGACGTTGGCCGAGGGGTTGCTGAGGGCCTGCAGGGAGCGCAGGAAGGGGAACATGGCGGGGTCCGTGTGGAGCCAGCAGCTGACCAGCAGGCGCACGCGCACACCCCTGCCGAAGGCCGCCGCGCGCAGCGCATTGTCCAGCGCTGGCCAGTACCTGGGGAAGGGAGGCCGAGGCCTGCTGATGCGCCCTGGCACGCACGGGGGACCTGGCTGGAGGGGAAGGTGCCAGGCGCTGCCAGGCCTCCACCTCCGGGGCCGCCGGCTCTCACCAGACCCACCTGGCAGGGCGGGTGAAGCGCGTGGTGGGGAAATACTCCATCACCGAGGCGTAGATGAACTCCTGGGCGGCCCCCATCACCGCCAGCAGCGCGTCCAGGTCCCGGGTGCGGCCTCGGGGGCAGAGCGCGGGCGGCGAAGCCTGTGCCAAGAGGGGTGTGCCTGAGGGCACTGCCAGCCCCACCCCGGCCTGGACCCGAGACCCCACCATGCACCACCCGAAAGGTCCGGCTCCCTGAGGACCCAGCAGGTGCTGCTGGTGTCTGCACAAAGCCCAGAGCGAAGCAGGTTCTCTTGCGGGTCTGGCCAGGCCCCTCCCCGACCCGCTTACCGAGAAGTAGGCGGTGGTGGGCACCCCATCAAAGAGGCCCCGGAAGGGCTGGACGAGGTTGATGTGGGACGAGAAGTTCTGAGGCCAGGCTTTGGGGAGGACGGCCTGGGGCGCCCCCAGCACCCAGTAGGTCTGGAAGGTCTTCTCCAGGTCTCGGGCCAGGTGGCTGCAGTTGTAGATGACGGCGCCAAGCTCTTTCACCTGTGGGCACCGGGGCGGCTGTTGCAGGGCGCAGGGCTCCCCTGTAGCGCTGCCTGGGGCCCAGGGACGGCCCTGGCAGCACCACCCATGGTCATCTAACGGGCTGTGCTCAGGTGGGTGCCCAGTGGGTTATGATCAAAGAAATACATGTTTATTACCAAAAAATGCATCAAAACACAAAGAAGAAAACAAAAATCCTTCCTAATTCTCCAGTGCTAAGCACCGTTACCATTTCCGCGACCATTTTTCTACACATTTTTAATGCATTTCTTTCTAGAAAGGCTCGTGCTTTGTAATCTGCATGGTTCCCTCGACATGTGGCCCAGACATCTTTCCATGTCATCTAACGTTACTCCACAGCATGAGCTCAGTGGCCATGTGGATTCCGTAACTTACTGAATGGTGTCCGGTTGTTTCCGCCACGCGAGCATTCTCGACGTGACTTTCTCCAGACGCACCGTGACGCCAGGCAAAGCCCCAGGGAGCTCGGGAGGGGAAGAGCTGTGGGTGGGCGTCCCGTCGCCGGGACCCGGGACTCACCTGCGTCAGGGACCGCCAGTCCATGTTGGCGCTGCCCAGGTACACGTGCCGCCCGTCCACGACCCAGAACTTGGAGTGCAGAACACCCCTGGTGAGATGCCCCATGGGCACCTGTCGCACCTGGGCACCTGGCGAGAGTTCAGGGAGGGGGATGAACTGGCCCCCGTTACAGGCTAACTTCCTGCTGAGCCCGAATGCGCTCTTAGCAGCGAGGTTGACACACGTCCTTACGACACTCCCACTACAGTGACGCTGTCACTGTCCTCAATTTATAGGCGTGGATGCTGAAGGAGAGACCGGCCCAGGGTCCCTCCAGGCAGCCTGGCTCAGAGCCTGCCTTTGTAACGACTGTGCCACGCTCCTCTTGCTCCCCAGCCAGAGCTCCAGCCCATGCCTCACCAGCAGGTCACAGCAGCTGGGCTCAGCAAGCCCAAGGCCACGTGTGCTCGGCCACGTGGAAAATGACACTTCTGGCTTGTTGGAACCACCTGTCCTGAGGGAAGCCACCTCTAAGGAGCTCAGAGCCTGGGCCTTTGTCCTCCCGGGGGTCCTTTCCCGCCCATCCACCCCCGTCAGCTCTGCTGTTCCTTGTCCTTGTCCGCTGGTGCCACAAGAGGGCTGGTGCCCAATGTCCTGGGCAGCAGGGCCCAGGGCAGTGCAGGCCCCTACCTCGGGCTGCCAGGGCCTGCAGGTCAGTAGACTCCCTGGCCAGCGTCGGGTTGCTGGTGGCCACAGCTAGGGAGACATTCCTGTCCAGCAGCTGCTGCAGCTTCTGCAGAAGAGCCTCCCCCTGTGAGGCCAGGCCAGCCATGAGAGAGGCACCCATGCACTGGGTGCAGCCCTGCCCTCAGAAGGCCACACGGACCGCCCACTGCTCACTGTCAGGTCAGCTATCTGGATGAGGATGACCCTTGCTTGGAGCTGAACTCCACCCAGGCATAGTGGGAGTGCTCTGTCCCCCGGAGACCCACCCCCGACACCTGCCCTGAGAGCCCCGGAGGGAGGGCTGGCTCCACCATGGGGCCAGCTCAGGCTGGTATCCTGACTTGCTGTGTGCCCAGCCTGGGGTGGGGCAAGATGGGGATGGCCTGTGCCTCAAAGTCGGCGGAGGGGCCAGGGGCACACCGGCTGGGAAGACGAGTCATTGACCCCGATGTCACGCCCCGTGAGGGACCAGTAGTAGGAGGCCACATGGACGCTCTCCTGGGCAGTGTCCAGCAGCTGCAGCCAGGCCCAGGCCAGCGGCTGGGCAGCCGGGCTGCCCGCTGCAGATGGTAGGTCCTGGGGGATGCTCTCCACGAGGACAAGCCTGTGGGGAGAGATGAGTGCAGGAGCCACCGGCACCCAGCCACAGCGTGGCCAGCATCCCACACCTGTCAGCTGCCTCACACAGCCTGCTGTGTCCCTGCCGGCCAAGCTGGCGGGACTGCCCTACTGTGGCCCCAGGCCGAGCCCAGGCCAAGGCGGGTGGGGGATGGGGGTGGGCAGGCCTGAGCCCAGCAAGCTGCTGGGGGTGGCGACACCCAGGATTGGGCCCAGGGAGGAGCCTGGGGGGATGGGGGCTGCCCAGCCAGGCTCCAGGTGGGGGCCCCAGGTGCTGCCTTCAGGGAGCGGTTGCTTCTGAAGCCAAGCAGAGCAGAGACACTGGGTCTGGGGTGGCCTCCTGGTAGGGAGCCCTTGGTGACAGCCAGCGTGGCTCAGAGGGGAAGGGCTGGGCTGGGATGAAGTTTGCTCCCCTTTCCAGGGCATGTGTGCTGAGCAGCTGGCAGCCTCTGCCCAGGGGAGGTTCTGGACTCCAGGACCCCCGCAGCAGGAAAGGAAGGTGGAGGGAAGGCCCAGGGGCAGGAGGGGCAGTGACACCACCCCCGGGGTGGAGGAGTCGGGCCCCCAGGCTGTGCTCACCAGTGGTCAGGGCCCCCAGGTTGCAGCCTCTGTTTGCTGCAAAGGGCACCCACATCCCCCCACTCCCACACCCACTCCCGTCCGTGTGGTCCAGGTGCAGCCCCACAGCCCACAGTCTCACTCACCGGCAGGACTCCTCCCCATCCTGTCCCATGGGCGCCCAGGCCGGGAGCACTTCTTCGGGGTGCACCTGGCCCCGGGTACGAGGAGGAGGCAGTTGCCACAGGAGGTAGGTGAGGGTCCCGGCACCCAGCCACAGCACGGCCAGCATTCCCAGGACCTGCAGCTGGGCAGGGCAGTGCCCCCAGGGGCCTGGGGTGGCCGTGGGCGTCCAGCACGGAGACAGAGACTGTCCCGGCTTCCCGGGAGGACGAGGGCTGCGGCAGGGGTGGGGCTGGAGGTGGATGAGGGTCAGGGGAGGATGACACAGAGAGGGGCCCACGCCCGCACACTGGGGTCAGGCGGCCCCCTCTGCAGCGCTGTGGCCGCGTGCCCCGCAGAAGGACGTGGGCAAGGTCTCAAGCAGCCGGGTGGGCTGGCCTTGCCCACGATCAGGGTGCCCCATTCGTCAAGGCTCCTCTGGAGCCGGTTTGTCCTCTGAGGCTGTTGAGCCCCGGCCACCCCCAGCCCCAGGTCCCCAGTCCTAGCATGCCAGCTCCTCTGTCCTGTGGGCTGGGGGTGCTACACGTAGCAGGGCCACACGGGAGCCGCCGCTGCTGTCTGGAGAGGTTTCAGCTTCTGGACGGGGCAGCCTGGCGTCACCCGCAGCTCCAACACCACCCAGAACTGCCCCCCAGTGCCTGGGCAGCTGGGTGCTGGGGACACCCCCTCGTGCGGTCCCTACAGACACACACAAGAACCCCCAAATGCCTCCCCAGTCCTGCCCAAGGCCACAGCCTGCATGTGGGGCCAGCGCCGGGCTCCACTCCACACCTCGCCCCTGGCAGCCCAGCCTGCAGGTGGTGGCCCCCCCACCGAACGGCTGAGCCCTGCCTCTGCGCAGGGGCTGTGTGCGCCCGGCGTGTGCCTGGGACGCGCCCGCGCCTTCTGCTCCCCTCTCTGGGTTTCGCAGTGGGTGTCTGAGTCTCGCTTCCTTTGTTTCAACCACAGCCGAAACCGAGGCTGAAAGGGTCATTTCTGCTTTCGCTGCTTGGTCCCATGTTACTGGCTTATAAATAGCGCTTCCCTCCCAGGGCTGGGCCCCTGCCTCGGCCCCACGGTGGCCCCTCCTGGGAGCCGCGGGTCAGAACGGAGCGGGGCAGCAGCCCACGTCCTCCCCGGGCCCGCACAGCTGAGTGGCCCCTGCGCTGCGGTGGCTGGGACGGAGGGCTCGCCTTGCCCTCAGACTGGCCACTCCCAAGGAGCCAGGAACGGGTCGGCTGGACCCTGGCTGGCCACACACACAGCAAAGCGGCCGTGCTGCCCCACGTGCCACCATGGACCAGGGTGCTCCTCGAGTTCAGAGGTGCTGCCCTGGGGTGCAGGGAGGGGCCTGTGCACAGCCAGTGGGTCACCGTGGCTGGCCAACCTCTGACCGAGACAGCCACAGGGGCAGGAGTGGTTTGGGGGCTGGGCCTGGGGCTGGGCCAAGTGCCCACATATGTGGCCAGGCTGGACACTGCACCCCACAGGCTCGGTGGGCCAGGCTGGGCCATGGGGGCATCAGAGACATTGTTGGAGGGGTTGCTCCCCACCCCCGCACCTCGTGGGAAGACGGCCTTCGTCCCCCTAAATGCCCCAGGTAGACAGGCAGGTATGAGCACAGAAGCCGCCACACGCACACCCCATCTCAGACTTGCGGCCTCAGGCTCCCGGGCCACAGACTCTGAGTGCCGCCCGCCCCAGCCTCCGGGAACTGCACTGAGACAGGGGGGCCACCCAGGGGGCTCCAAGCGGCTGCAGCTCTGTCCGCTCACTGCAGCCCTGAAGACCTGTGTGTCCCTGGGGCGAGGTTGGCATCTCAGGGCAGAAATGTGCTGGAAGACCCCTGTGGGGCAGAGCTCGGAGCCCCCCAGTCCCGTAGTGAGCAGCTCGGGACCCTGCAGGCCTCAGCAGTCTGTCCTGCAGGGTGCTGGCACGCTGCCACCCAGGCTGGGCAGGGTCTGGCTGCACCAGCGGGGAGGGAACAGGCCATCTGCAGAGCCCGTGGAGGCCTCGCAGCCCTCTGGACCTGCGGCTGTTGGGAGGACGGGCCACGGGGAGGTGGGTCTGGGCCTGGCGCCTCCCTGGCTGGCCCAGGTCTCACCGGCACATACCTCTGGCGGTCCTGCCTTGGTGTCCATCCCGGCTCCAGCCACGGACTGCAGGCCCTCAGCTCCCGGGGCAGACTCAGGCAGCCAGTCCCCGCGCCCACCTCTGGAGCCGTTTCCCCTTCTGCCACTTCCTCTTTGTCCCGAGCACACCCCACCAGGCTGGTAGGTGGGGCCGAGAACCTTCACCTCTGGGGAGAGTCTACCCCCAGCCCCTCCCTTCCTCCAGGCGGGGGTCACGGTCACAGCCTGCAAGCCACAGAGACCCGAGGAACAGTGGGGCTGAGGGCAGACTGCTCCCTCCTCTCTCACACCCACCGGGTCCAGGCCCGCGGTGGAGAGAGGGCGCTTGCCTCCACAGCCCTCGGCGCCGGCCCCTCCACATCCTCATATCTCGTATCTCATGTGAGTAAGAGTATGAGGACAAACTCTACAAACTGTGATGTGGAAAGAAGGAAACAGAATTCATTTTCAAACCAAGGTCCAAGGAACCGGAGGCACTGTCATTTCGAATGCACATGTGGACCTCACGCCAACGTCTGCTATTTCAGCTAAGACACCCTCTAAAAGGTGGGGAGCTTCAGGGCGCCCTTGTATTTGAGGAAACAGCTTGCCACCTTCCGGATATCGGGCGTGAGGTGGTAAAGAAAGTAAATGTTGCATTTCAGTGGTATGTCACTAAAGGTGGAAACACTGCGACTACGGGGACTATTGACCTGAAAAATGATTCTGCAAAAGTGTACCAAGGTCCCGCAAAAGTGCACCAAGGTCTGCTGATGCAACCATCGTACTTCCAGATGAAGAGTCCATGGAGGTAGTCCTGGGCGAGCGTGACCCTCAGAAGGCGTTCGTTCGTGGTAGACTGAAGGCCAGAGGGGACATCGTGCTGAGCCAGAAGCTTCAGATGGTTCCTAAAGACTATGCCAAGCTCTGAAGGGCTCACTGCACTATTAATAAAAATAGAACAATTAAATGCTCTCTTCACCCAGATGAGATTATTCAGAAATGATAAGATTCATTATTCTGCAAAAGTGATCAAAACTAAAATGCCAAGGAATTGCTTAACATTTTCAGATTTCAGGTAACTTTTCAGACTTTCGTTTTCTACTAGTTTTTCAAGTATCATAAGCTGGCACGTAATCACCCTCTGTTCTTAGATCTGTATCTTCGTAACAAGAACTTTCCACCCCCCAAAAACTACGAGGCCTCCCAACATTTGTTTGGAAGCCAGCCTTCTACAAAGAAGCGCTTTCTGTCGTCAGCTAAGGTTATCTGCTCACCCCAAAACACGCGGGCAGACCTCGTGTCGCTGCACGTGGCTTCAGAGCGCTTCCCAGACGCTGTGTTTCTCACAGCACGAAGGTCGTGGCTGCCCCGCGTTGGCCGAGCCTCTGCTGGCGCCATCTTTCCAACAGCACGCGCTCGCCGTGTCCCTGGGTCCCTGGGTCCCATTTCGGTAATTCTCACCGTATTTCGGACTTTTCCAGTATTTTTATATCTATCGCGGTGATCTGTGACCAGTGACCTTTGATGTTACTGTCGTCGTCGTCTCGGGCGCCGCGAGCCGTGCCCGTGCAGGACGACAGACTGACCCGATAGACGTGCGTGTTCCGCCCGCTCCGCCCACCAGCCGCCCCCGCCTCTCCCCCTCTGCTGGGGCCTCCCTCGTCCTCGACACACGGCAGTGCTGACGTCAGGCCAGTCAGTGACCCTGCAACGGCCCCGAAGTGTTCAAGCAAAGAGAAGAGTCGCACGTCTCCCACTTGAGCTCACGAAATGCAGGAACGATCGCGCTTAGGGAGGAAGGCGTGTCACCGTGGAGACAGGCTGAGAGCGGCCGCACTCACGCCAAACGCACGGCACGTCGTGGATGCAAAGGGAGAGTCATCGAAGGAAATCGGAAGCGCGGCTCCAGTGACCACGTGAATGGTAAGAAAGCAAAACAGCCTCACTGCTGACGGGGAGAAGGCTTGAGCCGTCCGGAGAGAAGACATTCCCTTACGCCAAAGCCTCAGCCAGAGCAAGGCCCCGACTCTCTTCAATTCTGTGACAGCGCAGAGAGGTGAGGAAGCTGCAGAAGACAAGTTGGAAGCTGCCAGAGGTCGGCTCGTGAGGTTTAAGGAAGGACGCCGTCTCCGTGACATGAAAGGGCAGTGTGAAGCCACAAGGGCTGATGGAGAAGCTGCAGCAGGTTATCCAGAAGATCCAGCTAAGGTCGTTGATGAAGGCGGCCGCACTAACAACAGGTATTCTTTTCTTTTTCTTTGGAGACAGGGTCTTGCTCTGCTGCCCAGGCTGAAGCGCAGTGGCATGATCGTAGCTTACTGCAACCTGGAACTCTTTTGGCTCAAGCCATCCTCCCACCTCAGCCACCACACCCGGCTCACTTTTTTTCTGTAGAGATGGGGTTTTTTTTGAGACAAAGTCTCACTCTGTTGCCCAGGCTAGAGTGCCGTGGCATCAGCCTAGCTCACAGCAACCTCCAACTCCTGGGCTCAAGCGATCCTCCTGCCTCAGCCTCCCGAGTAGCTGGGACTACAGGCATGTGCCACCATGCCTGGCTAATTTTTTTCTACATATTTTTAGTAGGTGACGAGGTCTTGCTCTTGCCAAGGCTGGTCTCGAACTCCTGAGCTCAAACGATCCTTCCACCTCGGTCTCCCAGAGTGCTAGGATTACAGGCGTGAGCCACCGCGCCCCTCCCCGTGTGCCTCTGTAAATAAAAACAGAAAACGTCCTGCATCATCACAACCCCGTCATTCCCCAACAAGTCAACAGCGCGAGCCGCTGTGCTCTTTCACACGACCCCAACAACCCACAAATGATCAATCCGTCGTTTTCTGGCCCAGCAAGGTGTCCAGGCTCATCTTGGCACACATTTCCTGCGCCAGGCTGGACTCAGCCACTTTTTCTTGTGGGTTGCTGAGTTATTAAATCCACGGGCTTTATAGTTTTCATCACATCTGGAAAATGTTTTTGCTGTTATTTCTTTGGATATTTTTTTCTGTCCTGCCCTCGTTTTTCTAGGACTCCAGCTGCAGGTATGTCGGGCTGCTTGCTGCTGTCCAAGAATGGTGGCCCTCCGTTCTTTCTTTTTTAACTCTTTTTTCCCGTGATTCATTCCGGGTAGTTTCTGTTGTTATATCTTCAATACACAAAAAGAGCAAAAGAACGGTCTTTTCTTCTGCAGCGTCTCTCTGCTATGAACCCCAGTCGGTGAATTCTTCACAGCAGACGTGGTGGGGTTTCCATCTCTACGTGTGACCCTGCTCCTGCTTGCCTGGTCATTTCTGGTGGGACGTTATGTGGGGTGCTGGATCTTGTTGTGCTCCTTGAAGGAGTGTCAGACTTTGTTTTGGCAAAGTTACTTTTCTTTTGAGGAGCTTTTCAGCTCTCTGGGGGAGCAGAGGCAGGACAGTGGGCTGATTTCGCGCTACTCACAGGGCAACTCCTTTCTGAGGACTCCGGTGTGCCACGAGGCCTTTCTTCTCCAGCTAGCAGGAGCACAACATTCCCAGGCCTGTGTCAAGTCCAAGGCGTGTTCAGCCTCGGGGGGCCTGGTGCTTATTTCCCAAGCCTAGTCTCTTCCCTAGTCTCTTCCCACGTGTGCGGGGGCCCTCTGGAGCCGTCTCTGTGCCGGGCCTCCTCTCCACTGGTGTGCTCTGCTAATTCCAGCTGCCTCGGCCTCCCCAACCTCTGATCTGGGCCTCCACTCAGCAGCATCACAGACCCCCTTGGAGCCCCTCGCCCCCGCACTTTGCCCCCAGGCTGCCCGTCAGTAAGGTGCCAATTGGAGGTTCCCCTCACCTGCTTTCCTTCTCGGAGGTCGCAGTCTTGTGCCGCCTGCCGTCCAGCGTCTGCAAACTGCTGTCTCACATGCTTTGCCGGTGTGCCCGCTGCTGAAGGTGAGAGGGCTCAGCCACCTACACCTCGCAGCCAGACACAGAAGCTGCCTGTGCCACGGTAAGTTCTTCCTCATGCTAAATAATATCAGCCTTCTCATTAAAATTTCATTTTGGACAGAATTAAATTTTACCTTCTTGGCATAATTTGAATGTTTGGCCATTATTTCTTTGAATATTTTTTCCCAAAAACTTTCCCTGGAAATAAAAGGCCATTAATTTTTGCACAGAAAACGTGTAGGTTACCTCTTTGTAAAGACCATTACATATTTGTCAACAACAAAATTAACTGGAGACGCAGTCACGAATCCGCGTTTGTAGGCTTTTCTTTGTTTCTGCAAATAACCTGAGACCCAAAGCACGCTCTGCACCTGAGCTACCGTCTCTGCACCTGAGCTACCGTCTCTGCGCCCACGGGGCTCTCACTCCCGATCTCCAAGCCACACAGGCAGCACTCTCAGGGCGTCACCCACACAAACTGCTGCTGCTCCACTGTCCCTGCCTCTGAGCCACTTGGGCCACAACCTGGCGTCTCCTCGGTCCTGTGCGACCCACTCCTGGGGGCCAGGCCCTCGTCCAGGCTCTGGCCTTGCCTCCCGCCTCCTTTCTAGCCTGGCGTGGTCCACCCTCCACGCTTGTCCACAGCAGCCCCTACGACATCGGTCCCCAGCCTTTTTGGCATCAGGGGTCGGTTTCATGGAAGACAACTTTTCCACGGACTGGGGATGGGGCTGTAGCGGGTCGGGGAGTGTGGCGCGGAGCTCAGGCGGTGGTGATGTGTGACCTGTTTCCTAACAGGACACAGAGGGGTGGGGGTCACGGCCTGGAGGTTGGGGACCACAGGCCTACAACGTCACTCCCTGGTTAAAACCATCCTCAGGGGAAGGCCTGAATGCGGAGTCCACCAGACTGGATCCCCACCCACCTGCCCCTCCAGCCGGGCGCTCAGCTCCATCTGCTGCAGCCCCAGGGTCTGGGGGCGGCTTCCCGAGGTCGGGGCCTGGCCCCCGGCAGGCCTTTAGGAGGACTCACTGCCCACACTTGGGTCTCCCGACCCGGCCCACCCGCCCTCCTCCATGTGGGTGGCCGGCCTGGGTGTGGCCTGGAGTGGCTCGGCTGCTCCCTGCAGCCTCATCTCAGATGTCCTGTGCGGACCAACAGGGGGACGCCTGGCGGCCCCCTCTCCCCAGCAGCCATCACTGGGACCGGGGGCAGGGACGCGACACAGCCAGGAAGACGCGCACGGCCCCGCAGGCGTGGGCGACAGGCCCCCCGGCTGGCCTCGGGCGGGGACTCCAGGTCTGGGGACGCGCGACAGGGAGACTGTGGGCCAGGGTGTGAGCCACCCGGCTCCCAGGGTCTCCGCAGGCCGCCCGGGCTGGCGCGGGTCCTGCGCGAGGCTGCAATGCAGCAGGCAGGAAACGGGGTGCCCCTGCTCGCTGCCCCCGTCACGTGGGGCCACCCTCTGGAGGGTGCCCCGGACAGTTTTGAGAACTTGGTCTCTTTCCGAGAAACAAACATCTGGAAACTTCCCTGGGCGCACCCTCGCCTTGGCCGCCCCCTGGCGGCACAGCCCGGAACGGCAGCCCCGTGCTTGGGACGTCCCGCAGGTAGGGGACCTGCCCTGCACACCGGGCGCACCCGCCCCACGCACTGCGCAAGGACAAGCAAAGCCCAGGCGACAGACGCCAGTGTGCTGCCATGTGATAAAGAATGATTTATTAGAACAAATTCCATGACAAATCATATAAAATAACCATTTTCTGAAAGACATCCACGAGACCACCTGAGAACAAACGTACAGTGAAACCTCCGGGAAGCCAAATAAGTTACCGATCCCAAGTCAAAGGCGGGCGGGGCAGGGACGAAAGAACCGACGGGGACGTGGGGGGAGCACGGAGTGGACAGTGAGAGAGCACGACGCCTGCAAGGGGCGGGTGTGGTGGAGGCTCTGGGCAGGGGAGGGCCACAGGTGCCAGGACAGGCTGTGGGCGACCGTGTGGGCATGCAGGGGTGGGCGCGGCCTGGACTAGCACCTCCTCCGTGTGGACAGCAGGCTCTCGGGGCTGAGGACCAGGCGGGCACACCCGCCGCCCCGCACCTGTAAACATCAGGCGGGCTGCAGGGCAGAGGCGCAGGGACTCCACCAGCTGAGTGTAAACAGGACCCGCACCTTCCTCCCCCAAGCTGGGCCCTGCCGGACTCTCGCAGGTGACAGGAGGGCTGTGGAGCTCACCCGGCCGCCAACGGGCT
>CAUYRT010081750.1:0-27210 GCA_963574885.1 Lepilemur ruficaudatus
CAATTAATTTCTTTCTATTTTTAGTAGAGACGGGGTCTCGCTCTTGCTCAGGGTGGTTTCGAACTCCTGACCTTGAGCAATCCGCCCGCCTCGGCCTCCCAGAGAGCTAGGATTACAGGCGTGAGCCACAGCGCCCGGCCCAACACTAATTTTAAATTAATGTATTTTCCTGGGAAACTTGGGGATCCTTGGAGGGATCTGTCCTTTCTTACAGTACTGATCCACTCTAGAGAGGAATGCTGTCACTGGTATTTTTCTCTGATTATGACAAGACTTTCACTCCCATTTCTTAGTTTTTACTAAGGATAAGAGTTTGTGTTAAGGAAAAGCAAATTCATGTTGAGCAGCTTTTAAGCCCCTGGGCTTGAGTGGATGTACTGAGTGAGCCCTCGGTAAATGTGTCCTGCCAGACTGCACTTGACCCAGGAGTCTTGGGACCTTTGAGGAGAAATGAACAGGAGAAGTCAGTTGCCACCTCTGCTGGAAAACTCTGGATGATGAGGGGCTTCTCCCTGCTGTAAAAGTCAGGAAGTTTTTCCATATTTTGAATTGAGACTTGCATGGTTTTAATTCTGCAGCTTTTAACAAATCTTGTTTTTCTTTCTTTTTTTTTTTTTGAGACAGAGTCTCAGTCTGTTCCCCGGGCTAGAGTGCCGTGGCATCAGGTCACAGCAACCTCAAACTCCTGGGCTCAAGCACTCCTGCCTCAGCCTCCCAAGTAGCTGGGACTACAGGCATTCGCCACCATGCCTGGCTAATTTTTTCTATATTTTTAATTGGCCAATTAATTTCTTTCTATTTTTAGTATAGACGGGGTCTCGCTCTTGCTCAGGCTGGTTTCGAACTCCTGACCTTGAACGATCTGCCTGCCTCAGCCTCCCAGAGGGCTAGGGTTACAGGTGTGAGCCACCGCGCCCAGCCCAAATCCTGTTTTTCGTTTGACAGTTTTATTTTCTTTGTAGAAACTGGTACTCAGTTCAACAGTATGATCATGTGCTGGCTGAAACACAGCCCCACAGTTGGGGTATTTTAATGAGCTTTAGCCAAATTGCTAATCCTAACCTCATACATAGTTTCTGAGGCCAGGTGTCTTCTGAATTTAAGGTATGAGGCAAAATTATATTTTATAAAACCAAAACAAAACTCATGCTCCTACTCAAGTAGCTATTGAACTACAGAATTAATTTGATAATTTTCTTTTCTTTCTCTAGGAATATAAGACTTACAAGGAGAACTTTCTAAAGCGCTTCCAGCTCACCAAGCTGCCTCCATATCTAATCTTTTGTATCAAGAGATTTACTAAGAACAACTTCTTTGTGGAGAAGAATCCAACTATTGTCAACTTCCCAATTACGTAAGTGTCATCCTGCTTCACTTCCTCTTAGGGGGAATGTGCCTGGATTTTTTTTCATATGTTTGTACCACTGTTAATTTTGGACTGTCTTCATTGGAGATTGCAAGGAACAAAGCCTACTTATACTACATAAGTTACAGGTTTTTATTGAAAGGGTACATGTATTTTAGGAACTCTAAAGATGTTTACTAGGATGCAATTCCCATTTAATCTCGTCTTCTGTTACTGGTGGAGAATTAGAGTTTTTTGGTGTAAGGAAGAAGAGCTGATACAAGTGGCGTAGTTCGGGTAGGATTCTGTGTGGCTTTGAAGATTGTCCGGAGAGTGAGGTTCCACCTGGGTATTTGCTGATATATCACACTTTCTAACACACTGTAGCTAGGCACAGGCTGTGGGGGTGACTCCAGATCTGCCTTGCCATCTTGGGGTCCGTTTATCCTGTTTTTTCCTCAGAGGTTAAAGTCTAGAATGTGTTCAGTTTCTTCCTTTTGACAGGAAGTTATACATTTTGATGTATGGTCTTATTTTTAATTTATCATGCAGGTCTTTATGGACTTTTGGGAAATTGGGAGAAGTTGTACTAGATGTTTTTAGTTTGCCACCTTCTAACTGAGAAAACTTCTGTAAGACTCCTTTTGAGGATAGAACGTTGGTTTTCAGTTCTCAAGAGCCAAGGTTTTTCACACTCTGAAGATGTCTCTGGGAACATGGAGAAAGCTGGTGGCAGGGCTAGCAGGAAGACATGTGGGTTTCAGCGTGCTGGTGTTTGGATAAGGTGAGAGTATAACCCTAAGACAGTTCAGTAGTGGCCGGGCGCTGTGGCTTACGCCTGTAACCCTAGCACTCTGGGAGGTCGAGGCGGGCGGATTACTCAAGGTCAGGAGTTCGAGACCAGCCTAAGCAAGAGCAAGACCCTGTCTCTACTAAAAATAGAAAGAAATTAGCTGGACAACTAAAAATACATAGAAAAAATTAGTCGGGCATGGTGGTATGTGCCTGTAGTCCCAGCTACTCGGGAGGCTGAGGCAGAAGGATTGCTTGAGCCCAGGAGTTTGAGGTTGCTGTGAGCTAGGAAGACGTCACGGCACTCTAGCCTGGGCAACAGCGTGAGACTCGGTCTCAAAAAAAAAAAAAAAAACCAGTAGTAAGAAGGACTTGGATGGGTTTGTGATGTTTATCCTTGTAGTGTTTTTAAAAGGTTTGTTCATTTTTTAGTCTTTTTTTTTAAACCTTCACAAAGTAGTTTGGACTTGTAATGGACAATTACTCTTCTCCTCATTTCTTTCTCCCTCTATTCCCTTAAATTTCCTAGTTCCCCAGACTATACCAATGCTACTGATTTTCTTCCTTTGAAAATAATTCCAGTTCTTAATTCTGTGTAGTGTTCAAGAGGGTAGTATCTAAAACTTTAAGAGGCCTGGGTTCTGTGCTGTCCTCACGGTGGGACCTTGGACACGTCGTTTGCATATTTTCTGGAGATACTGTTTCAGGGGTAAAATGAGAGGCTTAGATTAGATAGGCCCCTAAGGGTTCTTTCAGGTATGATATTTTATTATAATATTTCCTGACTCTGTGATTGCCAAGAATCTGAGAACTGTAGGGGATGAGGAGAGAACCTTTGCGGTGAGGATTATAGGAGAATTTCTTTTTCTCTTTTCCCATGTTTTTTTTTTTTTTTTTCACTAGCATCTTGGTTGTGTGACAGTAGAATGAAAGGGGACGTGAAGGTCTGCTCTTGCCACCGTGAACACAGAGGCACTTTCTTTGAAAGTCTGCAAATCAAGGTTTTGTTTCAGAACTGGCCTCTTGTGACTTGCCATAGTCACCAGTCTATTCCTAGTAGGAAAGAGTGGTCTTGACTTCAAGGGCAGCTCCAGAAGGAGGAAGACTATGTATTGATGGCAGTTTCTGCTCAGTTGCCACAGATACTTCCTTACCTCACTGGTTTCTTTTACATTGGGCCTGGAGTAGGTTCATTTTCCCACTAGTTGTATGTAGATTTTTGGTAACTTGTGACTTCAGTAGGTTGTCCTTCAGAAAGCTTAACTTTGGAGAAGTTAAGTAAAAGATTACTTTTTTTGGGGGGGGGGGCAGGTAGAGTCTTTGTTGTTCAGGCTAGAGAATATAGAAACATCATTATAGCTCACAGCAACGTCAAACTCGTGGGCTCAAGTGATCCTCCTGCTTCAGCTTCCTGAGTAGCTGGTACTAAGGTGCGTACCACTGCACCCAGCTAATTTTTCTATTTTTAATAGAGACGGGGTCTCTGTCTTGCCCAGGCTGGTCTCGAACTACCTGGGCTCAAAGCAATTCTCCTGCCTCAGGCCTCCCAGAGGGCCAGGATTACAGACGTGAGCCACAGAGCCTGGTTGAGGGTATGTCTTAACTAGTCAGCCTTTTAGAGACTAGCAAATTGTGTGATTAGTTAAACCTGCCCTTTAGGCTGGGCGTGGTGGCTCACGCCTGTAATCCTAGCACTCTGGGAGGCCGAGGCGGGTGGATCGTTTGAGACCAGCTTGAGCAAGAACGAGACCCCATCTCTACTAAAAAAATAGAAAGAAATTAGCTGGACAACTAAATATATATATATAAAAAAATCAGCCGGGCATGGTGGCGCATGCCTGTAGTCCCAGCTACTCGGGACGCTGAGGCAGAAGGATCACTTGAGCCCAGAAGTCTGAGGTTGCTGTGAGCCAGGTAGATGCCATGGCACTATAGCTCAGGCAACAGAGTGATACTCTGTCTCAAAAAAAAAAAAAAGGAAAAAACCCTGCCCTTTAATTACTTTATGCACGGTAATTACTTTCAGAGTAGTATGATACTAGATTATCCAAATGCTTGTACTTCTATGAAAAGGACCCTTTCCTACCTAAGTCTTCTCCTGTGTTTTATTCATAACACATCATTTTGTCAGAGAGTTACCAGACTTATAATTGATTAGGTGCCCTTGCTTAGTTGGAGATAGGGTTTTTTGAGGACAGGTTTAAAATTTCACTTTGAGCTAATTAGTCGTTCTCTTAATTGGTCTCTTACTCTGGTTGGGAGATGTGTATAGTTTGTTCCTTTGTCTATTTTATAAAGCCAAGTGATTAAATATGTATTCATTCTCTTTTGCCACTTTCATTTTGGTTCAGTCATGAAATCTGGAGTATAAATACTCCTGAAGGCTTTTCTAGGACTCATTCAGACAAGTGCTGTCAGCTGTTGTTGAAGCTGAAGAGAAAACACGAGAAGTCAGTTTTTAGCAGCCAGCAGGCAGGTTGGCTATCTTGAGCTCACACTGATTTCTTAGGACTCATATCTAAATTTTCTTTAATAATGGATATTGCAGTCTGTATCATATATGAGACACTGTCAGTCAGTAGAAACATACAGCTGTTACCAATACAGAAAGCTACAAAATATAATTAGAACAAAGTTGTCTGTTTATTACTATGTGGTTTACATTTAAAATTTCTCGTATTTTTGAAGTTAATCTATTCGTGTAGTCTAAATTCAAAGGAAGACATATAACTGGACATGGCTACCATTAGCTGTTTCTTGTGATTCCTTCCAGAGATGACGCTGTTGAGTTTCATATAGTGAGTGGTAGTACATTAGACAAGTTTACAGAGATTAGAAATATTATATAATGTTTTTCTGCTTTGTATTATTTAAATTTTTATAAATATTTGTAGGCTCCAAAAATATATTTTTCCTAAAATTATATAGTTAATATATTCTCTTAATATTCATGTTAATATTCATTATAGATATATTTCCCTGTTTAACTATTTGAAAGTTCTTATTAAGTGTCTTTGTATAGTCTTCACAGTAAGCATTCATTGTAATACTTTACTTTTCAAAAACCGGTATACATTTATACTTCAACTGATGAATAGACTTCAACAGATAAAACACAAGGGAGACTGGATGCAGTGGCTTACACCTGTAATCCCAGCACTTTGGGAGGCCGAGGTGAGAGTATCCCTTGAGCCCAGTAGTTGAAGACTAGCCTGGGCAGCATAGCGAGACCCCATCTCTACAAAACAATAAAAAAATTAGCTGGCATGGTTAGCTGTGAGCATGTCCTCCCAGCTACTCAGGAGGCTGAGGCAGGAGGATTGCTTGAGCCCAGGAGTTTAAGGTTATGGTGAGCTATGATCATGCCACTGTACTCTAACCTTGGCAAGAGGGCGAGACTTTGTCTCAAAAAAAAAAAATGGCCAGGCATGGTGGCCCACACCTGTAATCCTAGCACTTTGGGAGGCTGAGGTGGGAGTATTACTTGAAGCCAGGAGTTCGAGACCATCATCAGCGAGACCCTGTATCTATAAAAAATAGAAAAATTAGCCAAGCGCAGTGGTGAGCACCTGTAGTCCCAGCTACTCGGCAGGCTGAGGCAGGAGGATGGCTTGAGCCCAGGATTTGAGGTTGCAGTGAGTTATGATGAAGCCACTGCACTGTAGCCTGGGTGACAGAGTGAGGCCCTGCCTCAAAAAAAAAAAAGAAAAGAAAAATCTCCAAAAACCATAAGGAAAGCTCTTGAGGTAGTTCAAGAATGCTTCTCCATATTTGAAAGTAAATGTTAGATATTAAAAATAAATCTAATGCTTCTAAGTCCCATTTGAAGGAAACTAGTGAGTAGTTTCTTGACAATCAGAACTGAGAAATTTGGAAGGTGTGGGAATCATTGTATAGAAGAAGAAGCTGGGCTGTAACATGAGGGAGAGGAATAAAGCTGATGTCAGAAGGAAGCAGAAAAGAGAACAGGTAGCTTTCTTGGATCCTGCTTCCTCTCCAGGCCCTGGTTCCAGCTGTATTTCCTATTCTGAAAACCTGGAATAAATTCTCCTTTTGTGTTTAATCTAGCTTCGGTGTGTTTCTGTTACTTGTAACCATTCTGCCACTTGATCAAATAAAGAAGCGCAGTCTCAGAAAATGAAAGAAAAAAAATCTGAATGATTTGTCGTATTGAGATTGTTACAATGGTGACATATCATCATTGTAACAGTGGCAACCCACGTAATCATGTGGTCAGGCCTTCTGTAGACAAAGGCCAAAGACCAGGTGTTGACTCAGTGCTGCATCTGCAGCTGAGTTCCTAGGGAGGATGGTGGGTAAGAGGCCTTACTCCTATTATCTCACTCCTCACCTCTCTGAGGAGACAGTGACTCTCATTCTCATACCATAGAAGAGGCTTAGGTTGTATACCTGCTTAAATTCACACACAGCCCTGAAGAGGCCGAGTCAGGATTCTAGTTCAAGACAGAATGAGTCCAGGCCCTGCACTTTTGACTCCTAAACATGCTTTTAAAAGGTACTTTTCTCATAGAACAAATTTGTCTTGTTGGCAAATTGTGTGAATTCTGGCATACCTAGACTTTCATGGCTCTGCAAACCTACCCAGAGGTAGGGTCCTAAAATAGAGTTCAAGAACTTGGTGGTCCATTTGTATAGGACATTTTCCCTAACCTCAAAGCCTTCGTCTGATATCCTGGCTTTTTTTCATCATCATCAGAAATGTGGATCTGAGAGAATACTTGTCTGAGGAAGTGCAAGCAGTACACAAGAATACCACCTACGACCTCATTGCCAACATTGTACACGACGGTAAGCCCTCTGAGGGCTCCTACCGGATCCACGTGCTTCATCATGTAAGTGGCTGCTAACTATCTCTTGGCACAGAGGGGCAAAAACAGGTGTTTCTTTGGCCTTTCAGAGGGCAGCTCCCTTCAGTTTGCCCTTGCTTGGCCTTGGCTTTGGGACTCTGCAAACAATAGTGCTGTCAGTGGTTAGTTTAAGGCAGTGGTTCTCAATTTTGGCTCCACATTGGGTTCACCTGGGGAGTTTTTTAAAATCCTGACGCCTGGGCACCACCCCAGGCAATTACATTAGAACAGTGGTTTCCAACTATGGTAGAGGCCAGAGATGTTTGTATATATCCTGCAATGCACAGGACAGCTCCTGCAACAGAGAATTATCTGGCCTAAAACTTCAATCAGTGTCAAGGTTAAGAGACTCTGCATTAGATTATCTGGAGGTGGAACCCGGCATTTGATGTTTCAGAGCTTCGTGGGAGATTCCATTGTGCAGCTGAGGTTGCAAACCTCCGTTGTGGACTAGAGCCTCACCACTCAAATTGATGATAATGCAGAATCCAAGGTGCTCCCAAACCTACTGAATCAGAATCTGCTTTTTTTTCAAGATTTGTATGAAATGAAAATTTGTGGAGCACTGGCTTAGAGGCTCCCTTTCAGCTTAAACATTTGTGAATTTGTCTCTAGTTGAAAACAGATAAATTGAGCTGATCACACGCCCCCCATGGCGGCGACGGCCCATTCGAACGTTTGCAAAATTTAAAATAAAACAGATAAATCATGTACTAGAGATATATTTGGTATCACAGATTATTAGCACGGATTATTCTAATTTGATTAGTATCTTTTGGGACTGTGGGTTTAATAACTATTTTCTGTTAAGTGCTTTACTGTGTGCTAGAAAGTACACCAAGTACTTAATGTGTGTTAATTTCATTTCTATCCTTAGAACACACCTCCAAGATAGGTGTCAATATCATTGTTTTTACAGATAAGGAAACCTAGGCTTAGAGTTGGAGTAATTTATATGCAATCAGTAGAATTGGGATTTGAACCCGTATACTTGACTTCAAAGCTCTTGTTCTTAACCAGTCCTTATGTGATCTGGAGCTTTCTGTATGTTTTCTATATTCTGAACTATTGGAATATCCAGGATATCTGGAATATCTACATTCTATAATGGTCTTTGGCATTTCTTAGAAGTTAGATGGGTAAGGCAGATGTGCTGCCAGAAGTACCCTCTGCCTTAATCCAGAAACTTCTTTTTCCCCTTATCCATGGAAGCATGAAATAAGGTAGATTTTGCTGCACTGCTGTTCAGGCCAAAGGAAAAAGGTTAGTATGATGGACAGTGTCCATTGGATTGGATTAGTCCATTGGATTATCTATTGCTTCAATTCCCTGGGATAAGGTTATGGAGAGTGGGCATGTCCACATTTAGGTTCTCCCAGTAGTTCTCCCTAAAAATGTCTCGTCATTTCTGAGCAGGAAGGAGACATCTTAGGTGAGGAGTAGAGGGCTTCTTCTTTCTACTCTTTAGTATCCATCTGAATTCTTCTTAAAAAATGTACAAGCCAGGCACCGGGCATGGTGGCATGTGCCTTTAGTCCCAGCTTCTTGGGAGACTGAGGTGGGAGGATTCCTTGAGGCCAGGTGTTTTGAGTCCAGCCTGTGTGACATCGTGAGACCCTATGGCTACAAAAAAAAAAAAAAAAAATAGAAAAATTAGCAGGGTGTGGTGGTGCACGCCTATAGTCCCAGCTACTCGGGAGGCTGAGGCAGGAGAATTGCTTGAGCCTAAGAGTTCAAGATTATACTGAGGTATGATCGTGCCACTGTACTCTAGCCTGGGCGACAGAACAAGACCTTGTCTCAAAAAAAAAGTGTATAGAAGTGTTTGAGACTCCAGTGTACTTCAAAGAATCCTTGACAAGAATTGAGTTTGCCATGACCGACACACCAAAAGCTCTTAATTGAATCATGTCCAGCAGAGCTCATATGCCTTCTTCTTTATGACTCTTGCTGGGTGCTGTCTAGTGGCATCTAGAGTTAGAGTTGGAAAAATATTCTTCCAATTTTTCTAACTCTGGGCTGTGATCTCTTTCTGTTATACCATTTCATTTTAGGGAGCAGATTAACCCAGCTCTTCCTATCTTCTGCAGGGGACCGGCAAATGGTATGAATTACAAGACCTCCAGGTGACTGACATCCTTCCCCAGATGATCACGCTGTCAGAGGCTTACATTCAGGTGGGTTGGCCACAGCCTTGGTGAATGCCAAATGGGGAGGTGTGGAGCCAGTGAGAGAAGTGGGCTGAGGCAGGAAGTGGGATTGGGTTAGAAGCTTGGTTGGAGGGCTGGGTGCCAAGGGATGTATGGAGGAATGAGGTGGGGCCAGATTACATGGCCCGGAAAGTCAAGCAGAGATTTTTCAAAAAAGAAATGCAGAGAAGGATGGAAAATTTATGCATGAGCAAAAATGGTTGTGTTTATGGCATGGTTAGTGGTCTGGTTTCAAGGAGGATGAGCCTGAACTCATCTGGGAGGCTGGCTGGAAGTCATCTTGAAGGTCTCCCCAGTGTTCCAGACAGAGTGAGCACTCTCCTTCGAACGCACAGCACTTTCTTCGTGCCTTTTTTGGAGTGTCAGCCATATTATTTTGACTGTTTTCTCCATTGGGTTGAGAGCCTGGGGAGCACTGAATATCTCTTGTCTTCTCTCTCTCTCTTATGTTTTTTTAAGACAAAGTCTTGCTCTGTCACCCAGGCTGGAGTGCCATGGTGCAATCATAGCTCACTGTAACTTCAGATTCCTGGGCTCAAGCGATCCTCCCACCTCAGCCTCCCGAAGTGCTGGGATTATAGGCATGAGCCACCACACTCGGCCTGTCTTTTGTTTTTGTATTAATGACAGCCCTAGTACCTGGCAAAAGAAGGAAGATTGAGACTAGGGAAATCCATAGCTTTGTAAAAGAGAAGAATAATACCTCTCCTAGAGATAACTTTTCTCTCCTCATTGGCTTTGTCTATGCTTGTAGACTTGGCCATGTGTTCATTTTTAGAAAGGAAGTTTGGAATGGGAAATAAGAGGTTGAGTGGAAAAATGAAAATTGAAGGGAAGGGAGTTTTCTGAAAGGTTATGAATCATTTTTATGGGATGTAGCAGATATGTAAGTGGGGTAATGGCTTGTCCATTGCCTAGTACAGAATAGGCACTTGATACATACCTGTTGATTGAATGCCTTCTAGACCAGCTCTTCAATATCTGTTGTTGTCATTTCTTACAGATATGGAAGAGGCGAGATAATGATGAAACCAACCAGCAGGGGGCTTGAAAGAGGCATCTAGGGATTTGCTCTTGAGGACTTTGGCTGATAAAGGATAAAGAACACACTGAAGCTATAGCTGACTGTAGACTGGCAGCTTCCCGGGGCCAGCCCAGTGTGATGGTTCTGGCTACCAGAGTGTTGTCAGAGGAGCCCACCTGCCTGGGATGGCGCTGCACTGCCACCCAGCTGTTCTTTGATCAATTTATTGTAATTGACGCGCCTTTCTCCTTCCCATCACACTCCCTTTTAGCTTCAGGAGGGCAGCACTCTTTTCCAGATGTACGTAACTTCTGAGCAGCTGGGAGTAGCTGAAGGACAGATAATTTCTTTGAAACATCAAGCCTCGGGAGTCTAGGAATAAGCATGACGCTAGTAACATCTTTTTTTCCCATGGTTCTCCTCATTTCTTGATGTGCTTTTTGGAATGTATCAAATATATTCCTGTTTTTAAACCAGACACTTGTTTTATATTCCTTATCTTTGGCTGTTGGCTAAGGGGGAGATTTATTTTCCTTTTTAATTTTCACAAACTCTTTATCCTACAGTCTGTCACCTGATGGACATATGCTTGTCTCTTCCTGTCAGCTTGTGGGTGGTGTGTCAGTTAAGATGCATTTGTTTCTAAGTAACAAAATAATCTGACTAACAGTGACAAATTATTATTGTGCTTAACTAGAAGGCTGGAGGTGGGCAGTTTCAGGCTACAGTGCAGGTCTGTGTAAGGGAAGAGAGGAGAAAGGAGACCAGAAGAACTCACTGCAGTACAGTTCTGAGAAAGGGTCAGCCAGGCCACTGGGAAGCCCCAGAGCAAATGGCCCCATCAAGCTCAGTCATCGACTCTGGGCAGCCTGGAGGAAGTGTGGCCTTGGCCTGAGCACTGTGGCTGATGCAGAGGTGTGGGGAGTCTGAAGGCGCACCAGCTGGAGGCAGACAGCCAGCTACAGCAAGTTCTTGCACAGGGAGATAGGAGCTGTGTACCACTTCTTCTTTTTTTAATGTTACAGTCACTGTTTTTATTGTTTTGTCCAAATAACAATTACATTGACAGAGAATATCTTAAGAGGAGAAAAATGCTCTAAAGTAGGAAATTAATTAATTGAAAGAAATGATACCTGCTGTACTTGCAAATTATAAGACATTTTTGAAGTCTTACCTGGGGCTGCCTAAGTCTTTGAACCAGTGACTCTTAAACAGTTGTGTTGCTGACTTAATAAACAACTGTACTTGTGACTAAAATGGCAAGTGATAGTGGGTTTGGAATAGGTCATTTTAAACCATGTCCATAAAAGAACATTCTTTTTAAATAGGTTAAGAATACATCTAATATAAAAAGCTAAAGTTCAACTCTGTGGCTTCACTTATCACTTTTCAGGAGATGACTCATAAATAGATCTTAATTCCATACTTCTCTAAACTCGTGAACTTTAGAACCCACTTGATATGCCTACTTGATATATTTTTAGGTGTCTTAAAGTCAACTCAAATTCAACACTGTTGAAAACTGAGCTTGTGAGCTTCCCTATCAAACTTGGCCCTTTTCCAGTGTTTTCTAGGTGAAGATTCCACCATCCGTCCAGTTACATAAGCTGCAAATTCATGCAGAAGTAATCCTTTGTCCCCACACTCCCCCGCCTTCCTTCATCTACTCTATTACCAAACCCTTTCAATTTTACTTTGTAAGGATCTCTTGAACAACTTCCTCACTATTTTCATTCTCTCCCACCATCTGGCCTAAGCTTGTGCTGGCTTAGTCCAGCTCCAATCAGTCTGGGTCCAGTCAAGAGAGAGAAACTTTATAACAATCTGATCAAGGAAAGTTTAATTTCAATAACTATTAACTATTAACTATAGCAGGGGTTTGTAATAACAAGAGATTGGCTAGTCTTAAGTAAAGAGAGCTGTAAAAAATGTAGGAAATAACAGATATAAGGAACAGCCACTACCTCTAGGGCCACATGGAGTGTCCAAGGCTGAGTTTCATACGTTGCTGAAAATCTGCCCTCTGGATCTCTTTAAAAATCTTCTTTGTATTATGCTGGAGAAAGCTGTTCACAGGAGGTGTCTCACTGGCGGCACTCTGCTATAGAACTGTCTGGGGAGGACAAAGTGCCAGGTAAAGGTTCCAGGTGCGGGTGCTGCTGGCTGCTGTGCGGTACAGGAGCTGGGCGCTGGAGCACCTACAAGCCCCAGTCTCACTGTGTTGCCTGGGCTAGCATGCTGTGGTGTCAGGCTAGCTCACAGCAACCTCAAACTCCTGGGCTCAAGCGATCCTCCTGCCTCAGTCTCCCAAGAAGCTGGGACTACAGGCATGCACCACCATGCCCGACTAATTTTTCTATTTCTCATAGAGATGGGGTCTCACTATTGTTCAGACTGGTCTCAAACTCCTGACTTCAAGCAATCCTCCTGCCTCGGCCTCCCAGAGTGCTAGAATTACAGGTGTGAGCCACTGTGCCCAGCCTCAATGCATACTTAATACTCAGCCTCTCTTGTGTGACTAACCACTGAATCTTCCTTCCATTTTCCCTGGGAATGACTTATAGATTGCCCTGTTGTGAGGAGAGGTGTTGGGGACTGAACTCTCTCTGGTCCTCCAGGTCTTGCCTGCTGGCTACCTTCTTGTGCCAGCATTCTACATCTGATTTCTGCTCATCTCAAGATTCACGAAATCTGTCACTGCTTTGTCCCTGACTAAAGGCTCTTGTGGGCCCACCATCTTGTCCAGACCCAGTTCTGACTGCCTCCTGGGCCATGTAGTTGCCTTCTGCAACTACAGTAGGCAGGGGCCACTGTCTGTGAGGCAGTCCTCCGCAAGGCCGTTCTCCTCACCCTTTCTGAGGTGGTGGAGGCAGGCTTCCCTTAGAGGCCCACACCCTTGGAAAGTGAAGAACAAGTCCCCTCCTCTTGGGCTTTAATCCCTTCTGGGGCTTCTTTTCCCCCACCTTCCTCAGTGGAGGGGGTGTATGCAGGATGCTGGCCACTTCTCAGGGACCTTCCAAATCTCAAGTGCAGCTACTTCCTGCCAGTTCTCTCCTCCTGCCAACTGGTCAACTCTTGATCTCCTTCTAAGTGAAGCCTCACCTTCATTATCGGGCACTCATTCCCACTCTTGTTTTGGAGATAAACTATTAATGCCTCCCCTTCTTCAACCTTTGGCTCTTCATCTTCCCAATCAAGCTTTTTTATTTTTGTTTTTTAAAATTTAACGCTCTTTTCTCTCAGAGAGCTGGGTTTTGTAATTGAAACAATGGTTTTCAAGAAAATAGTCTGCTATAGATTTATAAAAGTCTCCTTAGAAGTTCACATTCAGGGGCTAAGCACTTGGGCATCTCATCCCTGCCTCAAGAGCAGGTTGCACAGAAAGCTTTTCCTGGTGCTTCAGTGGTGGCGGCGTGGCGCCAGAGGGTGGGGAAAAGGACTCTGAAAGTCCCGAGTTCAGTGTCACAATATACATCCTGCGGTAGTTCCCTCCTGGGATTGGTGGAATTGTAGGTGATTCCCACTCTTCTTTTTTTGGTCCGTAGTTCCTGAATTTTCTACAATAAACATGTATTTTTTATAATGAGAAATATAAAGACAGAAGTTCTTCTATAAATAAAGGGACATTCCAGGCATTTAGGTCTTTAATGCCAAGGTTTATTTGCTTTCTTGTTTGTTTGTTTGCTTGTTTTGATCTTTTGGTATCCTAATGATCTCGCCTCACCACAGCGACTGGACTCTAGCAGGTGCGAGGTTAGGCTGGAAGCAGCGGTGAGGGGACAGGCCTGTGGACATCTCCTTCCTTGTTAAGGGAGAGCATGAGGTAGGCCCCTGGCCTGCTGACTTCAGGGTGAGGCTGCAGCTCCTGCAGCACCTTAAAGGACAGTGTCTTTCTTTTTCATATGAGAGAACAGGACTTTATTAGCATCGTTACAGGCATTGCATTACATAGGAACGGAACCTTAGCAAGCACAACCCCAGCTGAGCTTTCAGCACACAAGTCACAGCAGAAATAGAATCGCCCTTGGGATTTCAAACAAAAGTTGGAAGTTCACCTTACGAAAAGATAAAAAGGAAACTCCTCTTTATGTGTCAAAGCGATGGCACTCAGGCAGCAGAGCATTCCAAATATGAACATTTGCTCAACGCCTTCCCACGGTGCCGGAGCACACATTGTCCACCCTTGGTTGTGCCAGAGTTTTCCTGGTTTTTTAAAAAAAGCTTAATTTAAGGATTTTATATGTCTATCTTTTATAGTACTTTATGGTCCCGTTTTTTATTCTTACGGATTTTTGATTTCATAAAAGTATTAGCAAAGAACTGTAAAAGCCAGTCTTTGAGCACACGAGGGGCAGCGTGAGGCAGGGCCTAGCTTCTGCCTCGCTGTCCTCTTGGAGCTGCCGGAGGCCGTGGGAGCCGGGTGCGGCTGCGGTGAGCGTGGAGGCTGGCCCCCAGTGGCCCCAGAGGATGCTGCCCTTGCAACCACGGAAGTGGCTCTGTCGTAGGGCTGGAGCTGGGGCAGACAAGGCTGACACGGGGCTGAGGGCACACACAGGGGCTCACGGTCCACCAGTACAGGTGATCTTGAGGAAAGGGGTAGGAGGACGAGTGTGGGTCGTAAGGCTTCTTTTCAGTGTGGGCAGCTGGTGGGGGTCAGAGGTCCCAGAGCCCATCACACTTGGCTCCTCCTTTGCAGCTGAGGAGAAAGAGGGCCAGAGAGGGGCTGTGTGTGTATTTTGCCCAGGGACCCATGGCCAGTTGATGGCAGGGTTGGACCAGAGCCCAGGCCTCCCGTGCCAACCCAATGGTCTTCCTGTTTCAACAGGGATGGCTGGGAGCCCTGGGAACTGGGGAAAAGCGACTGCCCCGCTCCTAGGTGTCCCCAGCTATCATTGGTGGGGGAGGGACACATTAAACTGGCCCCCATGGGATAGGTCTGAGTTGGGGCAGATAGCCTCTCCCCACTGTCCCCCACAGTGGCTTGTGACTCAGAGTTTCAGGAGCAGAGCTGGGCTCACTGCCCCTCAGATGGAGGAGGTGGACCTGCATGTGAGCTCCAGCTATAGCCCTTGACCCTAGGATGTGGCCTGGCCACAGGCACTCAACTAAATTTTTAAAAAATTAGTGAACAAATGAATACATGACCATCATGTTAGGGGCTGGCTCTGAGCAGAATTGTAAAAGTGGACCAAGTTTGCTCTTAAGGTCACCTCAAGCCCACTGTTGCTGTGTCCTTTCCTCTCGGGGGCATTTCCTGGTCTCCAGGCACCTGATTACAGAGGCTGCATCTCACCCACCCCTCCATCCTGAGGTGCCACCTCTGACTTAGAAAATGACAGTCAGGGAGAGAGACGTGTCTCAGGGGGTTGGAGTCTGACGACGGTGGAGATCCTGGCATCTGAAGGGGAGACCCTTTGGGCAGCAAAGTGTGATTTCTCCTGAGCTCCAGCAAAGGTTCGCTTTGGTCAGAACGTGTCAAATCCTGACTGTCGGAGTCCCAAGGGTAAGCTGTGAGGCTGAGGGCTGGGACAGGGTGAGGGGATCTGGGACTGAGGCCTGGCACTCAGGGTGACAGAGATTCTGAGGAGAGGGTGGTGCTGAGGGTCCCAGAAGAGGTGCTTTCCTGATGGTGCCGCCAGAGGCAGTCAGAAAGCTGTGCCATGAGAGGGAGGGTGGAACAGCCACAGGAGTGGCCACGTCTTCCTGCTTGGGGAACAGAAGGGCCTCCCACCCTGATGGGTCACGACTTGCTCCCTTCCCCACAGTTGGGGGCCTGGATTCACCTGGACGGCTGAGTTGTCCTTAGAAGTGGGGGCTGAAGAGACACTGGAGAGGGCTGGACGAGGTTGCACACGCTCCCAGGGCCTGCACAGGGACGGCATTAGTGCCAGAGTCACCCTCAGCTCCCTATCCCCACTTCTGAGGGGGACCTGGGGGCTCCTCTGGGCAGAGGCAGCTCTCACTCCAACTTGCTGCCTAGTGGGTGCTCTTGGTGTGACCTCATAGACCCCTGAGGTCCCGGGCCCTGGGGGTTTAGAGGCTGAGGAGGTGGGATGTTTGCTCCAGAACACTTGGTAACTGCCCCGCCCCGCACACACTGGCTATGAACACAGCCCCATCCCATAGTGGGCATCAAACCACATGCCTTAGGCCATCCCTGCCTTCCCATCCTCCTCTTCCTTTTTGTTATGACTTCCCCTTAGCCTCCCGGACTGCCTTTTGTACACAGAAACTGTGAGGGCCCTCCCCGTCTGGGCCGCGTTCCTGGAGCTGCCCCGACCCGGGGCGGCTGGGCCTCCCGTCATGGCGCAGAGAGGGTGCGGGCTCTGGGAGCTGAGGGGAGTCCCAGGACCAGCTGGGAGGGCTGGGTGTACCTGGCAGGTGGCGTGGGCGTCCTGTCCCCTGGACGCCAGGGCCAGCAGCTGGGGCGTGTGTTGCTCCACAAATTGCTCGCACTGAGGAAAGACAGACACGGCTTGGGGTGGACCAGGCCCGTTACAGCAGTCCTGCCTCGCAGTCCTGGCCTCTCCACCTCTCTGAGTCACTCGGCGCTCCCTCCCGATCCATGCCTAGGTCCCGCCCTCGGCCCCTCTGGCTGCAAGTAAAACCTTTAACAAGCCGGAACTGGCTGGCGTGGAAGGTTTCTGGCAGAAAAGCCAGCGACACTGGAGATGGAGGGTCTTAATACTTGGTCAGGGGTAGAATCCTAGCCACCACCTCCCCTCCTCCTAAATTTCAGTTCTAGAAGCAATCTTAAAGTTCATCTGGTCCTTGAGACCTGACGTGAGTAGGGAGGATGGTGCCGACGGCTGCCTCCCGGGACAGCGTCTCGGGCTGGCCTCAGCACACCATCTTGCTTTAGGAAGGGCATTTCCTGGCCGGGCGTGGTGGCTCACGCCTGTAATCCTAGCACTCTGGGAGGCCAAGGTAGGAGGATTGCTCGAGGTCAGGAGTCCGAGACCAGCCTGAGCAAGAGCGAGACCCCGTCTCTACTAAAAAATAGAAAGAAATTAGCCAGACAACTAAAAATATATAGAAAAAATTAGCCGGGCATGGTGGCGCATGCCTGTAGTCCCAGCTACTCGGGAGGCTAAGGCAGTAGGATTGCTTAAGCCCAGGAGTTTGAGGTTGCTGTGAGCTAGGCTGACGCCACAGCACTGTAGCCCAGGCAACAGAGTGAGACTCTGCCTCAAAAAATAATAATAAAAAGAAGAAAAAGGAAGGGAATTTTCTGTCACTGGCTCTGAGTATTGGCTGAGGTCCTGGGACCTTCAAACCCTATCCTTTTGCAGGTGGGTTTGTCCCCAGTGAGTCACACCTTGAGGAGGGTGAGGGCAGGGACAGGACCGAGGAGGTCCCAGGGAGGTCAGGCCCTGCCTCTGCTCCAGGCAGCCCTGGCATTACCCACCTCCTGGTCATACCCAGCCTGTGGGACTCGGCAGGGGCTTATTCAGCCCTTGAAGGGGACCTGCTGGTCCTTTGGAACCCACAGCTCCAGAGGTGACTCCTGACCCTTAGCAGGTCTTGCCTTAAGTTATAGTCCTGCTGTTGTCTGACCCATGTGCTTTTTGCCTGTCTGGGCTCCAGTCCCGCCCACCCTGTGTCTCTGGCTGCAAAGCCTCTCCTGGGCTCAGCCTTCCCCCATGAATAGACCACGAGTCCCTCTGTTCCCGCTCCGCACCTTTTGCCTGTCCAGCCAGGAGCTGAGGCAGGCCTGGCGCATTGCCTGTGGCATGGCCTGCTCGCTGCTGTTCCTGGCCTGGGTGGCCACAGACATGCAGAGGTGGCACTCAGAGTCTTGTGACAGCCATTCTCCTGGCAGGGACCCCAGAGCGGCGAGGGCTAGAGAGAAAACAGTCAGGGCTGCCCTGCAGAGGTGTTTGGTTCCTGTCATGCAGGGCCAGGGCAGGGGGAGGATGAGAGTGGACAATGGGCCGAAGTGGGGGCAGCAGGCTTACCTGGACCAGTGCTGCCAGTGCTGTCCTCGCTGGAGCACCGGAGAACGAGGCCACAGACCAGCTGGGGCACCACACGGCCCAGCAGCGCGTCCAGGAGGATGACAGTGTAGCGCTCAGCCAGGCACTGGCAGATGCCGCCCACCACCAGGGGTACCACGTGGCATACCTGGGCCACAGCCACGGCCAGCACACCCTGGGGCAGGGGCAGAGAAAGGGCAGCATGGGACCTTCCCTTGGCAAAGCCGTACATGTTCCCTCCTTCCCGTCTAGTGGGGAGAGTAAGGCTGTTTATGGACTAGGATCCTGAGGATCAGAGAGTCCAGGGTACTGGGGAACTCACCTAGAGTCACTGAGTGCAGGAGCCAGCCATGGACCTAGGTCTCCAAGGGCTATAGACTGGCTGGGAGCATGGCTAGCCCAGAAAGGTGGGCCTCCCTGAGGCCACACGGCAGCCTGGCCAGAGCTAGGACCAGAAGCTGTGTCTTCTCCCTCCTGACCCACCAGGGCTTGCTCTACTTTCCCACAGGTGGGTCAACTCCTATCTGACTCCTGCAGCCAACATGTCTCTGGTTTTATTTTATTGATTTATTTTTTTGAGACAGTCTTACTCTGTTGTCTGGGCTAGAGTGCTGTGACATCAGCCTAGCTCACAGCAACCTCAAACTCCTGGGCTCAAGCGATCCTTCTGCCTCAGCCTCCCGAGTAGCTGGGACTACAGGCATGCGCCACCATGCCCGGCTAATTTTTCTATTTATTTTTAGTTGGCCAATTAATTTCTTTATATTTTTAGTAGAGACGGGGTCTCGCTCTTGCTCAGGCTGGTCTCAAACTCCTGACCTCAAGCAATCCTTCTACCTTGGCCTCCCAGAGTGCTAGGATTACAGGTGTGAGCCACTGCACCCGGCCCATGTCCCTGGTTTTAGGAGCCCCTGGGGAAGCAGCAGTTTCCCTACCCCACCCTGTGTCCAAACACAACCTCCAAGCTGAAAGGCAAGGAGAGAGGTAGCAAGTTCACGGCTGTTTCCTTCACCCCATCACCCCGTCACTCGTGCACCAGGCTGCCCCACTCCTCCTGCAGCCCCAGCTATCCCCAGTGCTGGGCGGGGGAGGTAAGAGCAGGGCCAGGGAAGTCAGTGTACTTCTCTTTGTGTGATACGCTGGGTGGGTGCGCTGCACTGAAAGCACGCTGGGCCTGCCCGCCTCATTAGCGCTTCTCCCCTGCACTGTCCTCTCTCCTGCCCTCACTGACCTGCCCCACCTCCTCTGCTCACCTTCCCTGAGAAATTTCTTGACACGTTGTCAGTACTTGCTGCTCTACCTCCCCCCTCCCAATCTCCCTTGGGGCTTCTGTCCCGACCGCTTCTCCAAAACCGCTCTCAAGGTCACCGACTACGTCTCTCTCTCACCAAACCCACGCATCGTGTCTTGCCTTGCTTGATCTCTGTGCCAGGTGAAAGCCCTACTCCTCGAAATGCTCTCTTCCCTGTCTTCCCTTGGTTTCCGTGATTCCCACCCACCTGGCTGCTCCTCCCAAGGCTCCTTGGCTGCAAGTCCCTTTGCGGACTCCTTCCCACCCTGCCCTCTCTCTGTCCCTTGGGTTTCAATCTTGCCCACAAGCCAGTGACTCTCAGACTGAGATGGCCAGATGGACCTTCCCCCAAGGCTTGGCTTGCAGCTGCCTGCTGACTCCCCGTCCTCCTGCGCGGCCCCCAGGCAGCTGGAACTCCTCAGGGCCAGGAGAGATCTCTGTTTTTCTGCTTGAACCTGTTTCTTCTCAGGTTTCTCCATCTCCACTGCCACCATGACCAGGGAGCCAGCTGCAGCCACAGTCTGTAGGTATCATTGCGGATTCCTCCTTGTCCTCACTCCCCAGGCCCATCCGTCCCCAGGTCCTGGCCAGCCAACCTCCCCAACGTGTCCCCAGTGCCCCCCTGAGCTCTGTCCCTGGCCCCAGTGCCTGTCACTGTGGTTTCTGAGGAATCTCCTCGTGGATCTCCTGCTTTCATGCTTGCCTCCCACCTGCCCAAACCCTGCAATCTCTGTCAACTGCATTCGGAATAAAGCCTGATGTTTCTTAACTTGGCTTGGAAAGCCCGCTCTCCCTTTTGACACCGCAGCGCACTGGCTTCCGCCTTCCAGCCTGCCGAGCTCACTCTGGATGGAGGCCGTGGCCACCAGGGCCTTGTCCTCTTGGTCTCAGCTTGATCGTCACCTCCTCAGAGACTCTCCCTGACCTAGCAGCCTAATACCTCCCCACCTGGCCGAACCTCATCCCTCATGAATCCTCTGCTCCGTGCTCATGGCCACCTGGAGACTCCTGACTGTGTGCAGGCCTGGGGCAGGCAGGGGCCTCGGTGCCCCCCGTGAGCCCTGGGTGCCCCGTGGCCTGCAGGATCCCATCCGAGGGGCTTCTCCTCATTTGGGCTCCGTTTGGGGCAGGGTGGCCCTGGGCAGGTGGGGCATTGGGTGATGGCCACTACAGGTCTGGAAGATGCCCAGTTAGAGACAGGCAGGGATGGGGAGTCTATCTGTGGAGATTCTCCTTTTGAAAAATTAAAGCATGTTTCCTACAGAGACAGCTGGGGATTCTTCTCCCTCAGATGGTGAGCTGCCAGAGGACAAGGCTGGCTGTCACCCTTTTTTGTACTTTGGCGCCTGGCACAGTGCCTGCCATATAGCAGGGGCTTAACATTTGTTGAATGAACTCTTGGTCTGGCACCAGCAGGCCTGAGCCTGGGCCTTGCGGTCCCCTGGGTGGGGCGATGTACAGTAGCTCCCCTCCCAACTCCTGGCAGCCAGCTGGGCCCGACAGGGGTATGAGCTGGGGGGACTAGAGCTGCGGGGGATGCTCCAAGCTCCATGTGGCCCTGGACGCCTCACCTTGGGAATCACGGCTTGGACCCGCTTGATCAGGGTCTTGCAGAGCCAGCAGAAGGGGAGAGGGATGGGGAACTGCTGCTCGGAGAGATCCTGGGGGGAGAGTGGGGTGGAGGCCGGGCTGGGTGCTGGGAGAAGCATCCTCCAGACTCTGCCTCCCCTGCCTCCCCCGCTCTCTCCCTCCTGCCTTAGGCCCTTCCAAGGCCTGTGTGGGATCCCATTACCTGGCTGTGGACGCCTCCCTCACCTGTGTGTGAGGCCCAGGCCTCGCTTGTATAGCCCCAGGCAGCACGGGGAGGACCAGCTGGCTCAGCAGGGGGCCTGGCATCCCCAGCTCCTGCTCCGGTGTCCCTAGCTCCTGCTCTGGTGTCCTCGGCGCCTGTTTTGGCTCCCACTGCCTGGGTGTGCATAGGCTCAGGTGCTCACAGATGGCCTTTGGGTTCTAGGGCACAGTGCAGGGTGCAGGTGTTAGGTTCTGGGAAGGAGCCCCACCCCTGCTCAGGCTGGCCCAAGGGCTCAGGGCCCAGGGCCACTGGAATGGGGGGCGCAGGGCGGGTGGGGATGCTGTGGTTTAGAGCTCCATGGGGGGACAAAAGGCAGAGATGGGGCCGTGTGGGGATTAGGGGGCAGGTGGCTGGGAATATGTGTGAGCATATATGTTTGTGAGAATGAATAAGCATGTAAGCATGTGTGTGTGCATGAGTGTGCAGGCCCACTGTGTGCACCTGAGCAGGTGGGGCTCTGATCCTGGTGCCTGGCTGAAGGGCGCTTAGTTTCCTGGGCCCATTGTGGACAGGGTGTGTATATGTGTGGCCTGTTGGGGTGCTCTGTGTGTGTGTGTGTGTGTGTGTGTGTGTGTGTGTAGGGCTGGGGTGCCATGTGGGGGTCACTCTGGGTGCAGTGGGCATGGGCCCTACGTGGGAGTCAGGCAGGGGCAAGCTCATGGCTCACAATCTGGCTCTGGAAGTAGTCGATGACCAAGGGGAAGTAGACATTGAGCACATGGCGGCACTGGGGCACCAGCAGCTTCAAGGGGAGGACGTCACACTCCTGTTCCAGAAACTTCCGAGTCTTGTTCTGGGAGGACAGAGATGGGGCCATCAGCCTGGCCTCTCTGTGATCTTTCCCTCTGAAGTCCCTGGACACAGGGCCACCACCAGGGCAGACCAGCCCCTCTCCCAGGGGACCGGCATTCAGAGTGTCAAGGAATTAAATAGCCGGGCATATAGGTCCCCCCGGCCCGCCAGGAAAGACCGTCTCTGGCTGTGCTGCTGATCGCAGGCCCTGGAGGAGCATGTAGTCCCCAGCAAAGCCAGGCCTCACCCTCAGCCCGCAAGAGGCCCTGCAGGGGGCTCACGCTTCCCTGCTCTGTCCCTCATCTCTTGGGCCCCGAGCTTCACCCAGCATCTTGGCCTCATCACCTGGAAAATGGCCTCCTTGGTCATCTTAGTGAGGATGTGGACGATGTCCTCGCACTCTTGGCACAGGTCGTCCTGGAGAGGGGCCCCAAGGTGGCGGTCACATGAGTGGGCGGCATGCTCTCAGCTCCAGTGGGCAGGCTCTCTCAGGCAGGGGCTGCCCGGACACTACCCCATCCCTCCCATCTTATCCCATTTCATCTCACCCCATCCCCCCCATGGGGGCTCCAATCCCCTCAGGCTCATCCAGAGCCCACCCAGCACCCTCCACCCCAGGCCCCCAGTTGCTGTTCATCCTTGGTGGTACTCACGGCTCCCACGTGTCCCCAGACCTCCTGCAGGCAGTGCCCCAGGGTTCTGCACTGCAACGCTTGCTCCAGGCTTTGGCACCAGAACTCGGGGCCCTGGGCACAGGCCAGGGACGGGGCAGCCCAGACAGCTGCAGTTTGGGGCCAGAACAACCTGGTCAGGATCCAGGCTACACACCGGGCATCCTGACTCCACACAACCTCTAAACCCAATTTTCCTGGGAGTGCACGGCCATTAGACACTCTGGAGTCAGGCAGCTCTGGGTTCCCCCTGCTTCTAGAACCCACCGGCTATGTGACCTTGGACAAGCCCTGGAGCCTCTCTGAGCCCTGGCTGCCTTGTTTTTAAGACGAAGATCGTGTATGGACTTGGGGTAACACCTGGCACAGAGCAGGTGCTCTGTAAGTGGCAGGGCTGCCTGTGACAGAGAGGCTGGGGGACTCACCAGTGTCTAGGCCACAGAATGTGGGCAGCAGCAGCCACAGCAGCAGGTGTGACTTGGCCATGACACCTCAGAAGCCTGGGTGCCTGCTTGGGGCAGGGGCCTTTATAGCTGGGGGTGGGGCCCGGGGGCAGGGCTCTGGGGGAGCAGCAGGGACTCTGTGTTTGCCTTTGCCTTGGAGAGCCCTCCAGGGGCTTTGATCCTGCCTCTTCCCAGCAGGGACACTCCCGCCCGCCCTGCCCCTGTCCTGGCTGATGGCCGTTCCTCCACCCCTTGCCCCCTGCCCTAACTCCTGTAGCTTCCTCCACCCAGGGGGCTTTCAGGCATCCATGCCTGGTCCCCATCTTTCCAGGCTATGGGAGGGGAGCTGAAGTGGGTGACCCCCTCCCGCACCCAGTCCACCGGCCTCCTCCACTCTTGGGCAATGCTGTTAAGAGCTTCCCGCCTGGCTCTTGACCTAGAGCAAGTGCCGGAAGGGCAAACCCAGGACCGTCCTGGGCCACCCACCTCCCACCTCCTCTTTACCTTTTTCCCTAGAAAAATCCTCTGATTCTATGGACACATGATTGGCATTAGTCAGAACAGCATTTACATGAAACAAAGAGTGAACAAAATGCCCCAAGAGTGTGAGACAAGGATGTGGGGGCTGAGATTTCTGTGGCCCTAGAGTGCCTTTCAGACAGCCCCATCCTGTGGGTACTGCCTATGTCCCCTGGGGACCCCTCCAGGGCAGGGGCTGGGGCACAGCTTATGGGCAGCAGAAAGAAACTGTCCTCTGCAGTCACAGAGGCTCTCAGTCCAGATGCTACTGGGCAGGGCACACTGGAGGAAAAGCTCATAGGCTGACGGGAGACAGAGGTTGCCCCCGTAGAGGGAGCAGAGCGTTAGCTCATTGCCACCATCCCAGCGATTGTGATGGATTTACCTGATTACCGCAGGAACCCTCTCCCTGGTAAGGCTCGCAGCCTCTCTACTCCAGTGCTCATGGGGTGGGCAGGGCAGGAATGAGTCCGGTGATGAAAGGAGTTGGACGCAACATAGTTAAGAGAGACACTCAAGGTTACCCAAGGATTCATGCAGCTTCTGTTGCTCTCAAGCACTTGTCAGTACAATTAACACAGCTGCCATCGTGGGCTTCCACCAAGAGTGTGTGAAAATGCATTAATGAAGGTTGGGGACCCAGTGACTTGCATAGGTGGGACTGAACATGCTTGTAGTTTAGTGAGTGTCACATAAGTAAGCTGAGTGGTGTCTGGTTTGGATACAACCAGGACAGGCTGAGCAGGAGAGTGAGGACTTGCCGATGGCCGCCTCCGGGGGAGTGCTGGTCAGGGTAGTCCAACCTTCCGATCTCCATGGCTTCACACATGCATGTTTCTTTCGTATTCGGGCCACAGTGCCAAGCAGGTTGGCTTTGGGTGGGGAGAGACTGGTCTACGCAGTCATTCGGGGGCTCAGGCTCCTCCCTCCACTTGCTTGGAGAGCTGGGAGTCCTCCTCTGGGTCCTATGCATCTGGCCTGCAGAGGACAGGGAGAGAAAGGAAGATGGTGAAGGAGGTCTTAGGGACCAGGCCTGGGAGTGGTGTCCGTCATTTCTGCCCTCTCAGTTCAATCACATGGCCTCAGTTAAGCCCAGGGAAGGCTGGGAAATGTGATGTTCCTGTGTGCCCAGGAGGAAAGGGAAACGGAGTTGGTGGACACAGAGCACTGTCTCAGCACCATAACGCTGAATGCAAAACTGGGGTTTATGTAGGGTTTTTCTTTTTTTTTAAATTATTTAAAAAATTTTTAAATATGGAACGCTTCATGAATTTGCGTGTCATACTTGCACAGGGGCCATGCTAATTTCTGTGTCATTCCAATTTTAGTGTATGTGCTGCCGAAGCGAGCACTACGTGGAGTTTTTCTAGGTAGTGGGTCTGTGGCTTCCATCAGATCCTCAAAGGTGGATAGATATCGCCAGAAGGTTGAGAGCTGCCATCCAAGGGCACAAATAAAGGAAATACAAAAAGCCAGCCGTGACAGGGCTGCCCTGGCCCTGCAGGGGTGAGGGTGTCCTGGCTCCTGGTCCCTGGGATGGGCTGTCCTCTCTTGGGTTCCCTGGCTCTGATGCCACCCTCACCACACAGTCTGATCACACCTGGGCTTCCCGTGGAGTGTGGCTGCAGGGAGAGCCCGCACCGGTCTGCCTGTGCAGGCGCTGTCCTCCTGGCCCATCTGCTTCTCACTCTAAACAAATAAAGAAACACTCTGAAGAAAAGAAAAACAAGAACATTCAGATAGCTACTTCAGGGCCTGGGAGCTTGGTGTGACATTTCTGAGGACCAGTTCCTTGTGACCAAACACAGAAGACATGCATCCTGCCTGACATTTTGATTACGAGTCTACACAGGCCTACACTGCCCAAGTCTGCTCTTGCCTACCCCCAATAACCCTGTCTAGGAAGCAACTCACTCCATTCCTGCAAAGGGAAGCCCAAAGACCACCTCCTTCCATCCCCTGGCCAGATCTGGTTGGACCAGGGGGAGACACCAGACCCAAAGAGAATCAATCATAGACTTGCCTGAGCCAGTTGGATTGTTGAATTGGAGAGGAGAGTGAGGCAGCTGCTTATGGGGGTGAAGAGTCAAAGTCAAGTTAATGGTGCATCACAAAGAGGGTCCCAGACCACTCAGTGCAAAGTGGCCTGGAGCAAATCCAAACCACACTTCACACCTCCTAGGGTGGCTATTATGAAAAAACACAAAATAGCAAGTGCTAGAGAGGATGTGGAGAAATTGGAACCCTAGTGCTTTGCTGCTGAAAATGTAAAATGGTGCCATCATTGGAAACAGTAGAAACCCATGTGGCAAACAGTTTGTGCAGATTCCCTTAAGACCCAGCAATTCTACCACCAGTTGTGTAAATATCCAAGAGAATTGAAAACAGGGACTTGAACAGACATTTGCATGTCAGTGTTCATAAGCAGCATTATTCACAATAACCAAAAAATGGTAACAACTCGTGTCCATCAGCAGATGAATGGGTGAACCAAACATAGGATATACATGCAAGGGAATATTCAGCCTTAAAAAGGGAGGAAATTCTGACACATGCTACCACATGGATGAATCTTGAAAACATGAAACTCAGTGAAATGAGCCAGTCACAAATGAGCAAATATTGTATGACTCCACTTACCCGAGGTGCCCAGAGGAGTCAAGCTCATGGAGACAGAAGGTAGATTAGAGGTTTACCAGGGGTCGGAAAGAAGAGAGTGGGTATTATAGTTTAATGGGTGTAGAGTTTCTATTTGGGATGATGAAAGCTCTGAGCAGGGTGTGGTGGCTCACAGAGGTAGTCCCAGCGACTCCTAAGGCTGAGGCAGGAGGATGGCTTGAGCCCAGGAGTTCAAGTTCAGCCTGGGCAACTTAGCGGGATTCTGTCTCTAAAACAAAAAAGTTCTGGAGACGGACAGCAGCGATGTTTACGCAACAACGTAAGTGTACCTAATGTCACTGAATTGTGCACTTAAAATGGTTAGGTTGGTAGATATTATGTTATGTATATTTGTATATTTTACCACAGTTAAAAAAGAAAGGTGGATGGGGTGTAGGGGGAAGGAGGTGGGGAGAGACAAGTCAAGCTGGGAGTGCAGGAGAATATCGTTTTCCTTTTTGACTGTGGAGAATGTGGAACTTGAGAGAACTAAGGCTGGGTGGGACAAAAGGGGATCAGGGAAGTGTTGTCACAGGGTTTATATTAAAATCTCCTTTATGTTCTTTGAGAAATGCAGTGAAGTGGGACCTCCTTTAGTTCCTTTTGTTATAGTTCAGGCTGCACTTCTCTGACTCTGCTGGGGCTGAGCCTCAGGGCCCATGAGTTTCCTCCCCTCTGCCACCTCCACTTGTTGTATTTAAGTGCATTTGAATATTGTTTCTGTTTTTAGGGTAGAACCCCGGGAAACACAGGCCAATGTACCTGGGGA
>CAUYRT010081753.1:0-25065 GCA_963574885.1 Lepilemur ruficaudatus
CTGTAGTCCCAGCTACTTGGGAGGCTGAGGCAGAAGGATTGCTTGAGCCCAGGAGTTTGAGGTTGCTGTGAGCTAAGCTGATGCCACGGCACTCACTCTAGCCTGGGCAACAGAGTGAGACTCTGTCTCAAAAAAAAAAAAATATTAAATACTTAGGGTAAATACTTACATAGTGAAAACTGTAAATGACTGGATCATAGGGCTTGAGTGGCCAATAAGCTTTCCTATTAGCTTGGACCTTTTGTAGAGCCTTCTCTTGCTCTGGGTTTCTTAGGAAATGGAAGCCTTCTGAGTCACTCAATAAATGAGTCAAAGCAGTATTCTGTATTGCGGTACGTATTTACTCTGAAATCCAAAGAGGTCCACCATGTGCAGTCCTCTTTGCTTGTGGCAGGAGGTGTGAAGTGCAACAATATATTCTCTATCTTAGAGGGGAATATCCCAGTATTGCACAGTCCACTGAGGTCAGAAAACAATGTGCCAGGCCTCCAATTTTCCATGAGGATTACCTCCCACTTTTCAGTATTAGGGCATCATCTAGGGTACTTACCACTTCTTGCTCACAAGATCCAATTAATGTGATGTTATCAGTATAGTGAGCCAGTGATGTTCCATGAACTTTATGATGGAACTTTAAGATGTTCCATCATAAAGATGACCAATAGTATGTAGACACATTAGGACAGAGAGGAAGGAAGTTAACATAGCTCTGGGTCAAGACAGTAAGTTTGTCCTCATTATATAAAATCAAACTGCTTTTGATTCTTTCCACTGAGACTGAGCAAAACACATTTATCCAATCAAAAGTTAAATATGTAATACTAGTGGCTATGTTGATCTGTTCCAATAAAGCCACTATATTTGGCATGGCAGCTGCAGTTGGGGCTACCACCTGTTTATATTTATTGTTTTCAATATTATACCTCATTATGTGTATGCTTTTTGCAGAAGCAAGAATTAAACCTTGGTATGATGGGGACCACCATCCCTGCATTCTTTAAGTCTTTTTTAGTGGCACTAAGCTTCGTAATTCTTCTTGGATGGTAGCGTTTCTGATTTTCTGTCTCGGCCAAGGGTGAGTGGCAGTTTCAGGGACTTTCACGGGTGCTCCCTAATATATTGGTCATTACTTTACAAGTCTATGTGCAAATGTCAGAGTTCTGTTTGTGCCATGAATGTTTATTCTAATTACATATTCAGAATCTGGAAAATAGCCAAAAGATGAATCTGTGGACCCACTGGGTCCATTGTAAGATGGACTTGGGCCAGGACTCCATTTTGTCAACTAACCAGCCTACGTAAATTTTACTGTATCTGTGGCCCTTGAGAAGTCTAAATATTTTCCTTTTTCCTGTTAACAATTATTCAGGAAAAAAAAAATCACAGGTCCTTTTGGGGAAGGATTGAAGAAATATATACTTGTGATGACATTACAGGGTATTTCCTCAAGAGTACACAGCCTCTGTTTCAATCAGCTGGCTCTGGGCCTGTGAACTGGCTTAGATGTGGGAAGTGAATGAGAATTTCCCATTACTATCAATATTATAATGGCTGCCAACAGCCCACTACTCACCCCCTGTTATTTTTAAACATTATTGTTACTGTCATTGTTATACAAATCGGGTAACACCATAGTCCATTGTCTTTCTATTTTGACCCCAGAAACACCGTGATCTAATAGTCATCACCCTAGATCCATATGGATAAAGGCAACTTGATTGTCATTCCACCCTTTCTGTCCATAACTAGGATGACCCAAGATTTATTGTCAAAACCAGGGCACTTTTGAGAATAAAAGCTGACACTATTAATAATATGCTGGAACAACAGGCAAAAACTGTCCCGGGCAACCCATGACATATGCTGACTTTACTCATGACGGTATTTAGATCCAGCTTGCCTCTGATGATTCAGTGCTGCCACCTGGCTTCTGCCATTCCTTAATCCTTTCAATCTCATGATTTCCAAGGATCACAACTCCACGGCAGCTGCATCTCATACCGTCAGCGCTAGCTTATACAAGGCAGCAAGCACGGAACTTTTTGAAGATATTGATGACACCTTCATAGGTACATTCTTTGTTGCCTTTAGAAAGGGAGTACCCTTTAGGACCTGTTTGGTGGAGTACTCAGTTATTACAAAATAAATCCATTCTAATATTCACTTATCCTTGGGCCTTCTGAACACTTTCCCAATTTTATGTCAAAAATTGTTGCATCTTTACTTCATTTACTATAAGCTATTGCTCTATCCAAATATCAAAGAGCTATCCTATCAGACTATGAAACTGGTTCCAGGTGTTTTTGCCAAAACATTGAATACTGAGTCACAGATGACTGTCTCTATGTCAATAAATTCCCCCCTTATATTTCATACTCCTCCCAAGTCCAGTGTTCTCCAGATCTGTTCACCTGCATGTTCCTCTGGTTCATGGCTTTGCATATTATCCACATAATTCAATTCCTTTTGATATGTAAGCTCTTTCTTCCTTGAGCACGGTGCTTCTTCATTCAACTTGTGCTAAAATATGACTCCGATTTTCAGCCTGAAGTAATGAAGTGGGATGGGGGTGCTAATGATAGGCACTATTCTATGAGATACATGCTACAGCTGAGCTCATTGCATGGTCCCCAAGTACAGGAAGGCCTCTCTCCCTGGCAAGTGGAAGGATCTGCTTTTGCTGGCCAGAGGGTTTAGAAGAATTTAGGCATTATAGACTCACAGGTTCACCTATGTAAATGCCCCAGTTCCAGATCTCAGGGCCTACTTTTTTTTAAATCAAGGTCCTATCTTTTACATAGGAAATCTGTCAAATTTGCAGAGTCATTCTCCCTTGCATCAATGCCACCCTTAAAATCAGATCCAGGGCCTGGTTTTCAGCACAGTCTGCCATATGGCTGAGAATTTTCTTATAAGCTGAATCAGCCAAGGTCTGAGTATTTCTTTTCCATTTCGCATAGTCATGGTAGTAAATGACAGCAAGGACTCTTTGAGGAAAGCTTGGAAGCAGATTTACAGTATATTCTTGTGGCTGAGTTTGCAGGGTACTTTCTTGAGCGACTCACTCTCCTCTTCAATCAAAGGGATTTGAGTTTGTGAACTGGTTTAGGCCTGCTAGCTAGACAAGAGGCTTTGACTCTTTACTGTGATGACTCAAGTCAGCTTTCTGGTCACAGGGTCTGGATTTTTTATCTTGTTATAGGATTAAGTAACACTTTAGTATAATGTCTACCTATTTTATTTCTGTAGCTGGTAGTCAAGCATTCCGACTGTCCCTTCATCCCTCAAACTCATTACTGGAAATGTGTCCTAATTGTCTTTGGAAGGTAAGTACTGCCACTTAGCTCTGCTCTGCCAGATCCCAGCATCCCCATTGAAATCAGAGGACCCATTGCAATGGCAGCATCTCACACCATCCTGCCTGGCCTACAAAGGACAGCAACCCTAGAACTCTTCTAGGACACTAGTGCCCTTTCACTAATATATTGCTTAATGCTTTAGTGAGGGAAGTGTCCTTTGAGCTATCCAGGATGATGTAGTGAGGGTGGGCCAGGGGAGTTAGTGTACAGATCACTTATGATAAATCCATTCCAACATCCCCATTCTAAACCCTTTAAATTCCTTCTTCTGCACTATGTCAGAAAGTTCTACATCTTCATCTCAATGCATGTGGGCCACCACTGAACAAAGTTCTGTCAACCAACCAAGTAAACTGTTAGAAACACTTCCAGATGGGCAAGATAACACATTACATCTATGAACTCTGGAAAGAATGCCTGTTTCAATATATTAGACTCAATCCAGTTGTATAACAGAAATAATGTATTGTAAAGAATCAGATATCAGAAGACTGAAAAAAGACAAAAGTAATACATTGAGATAACACAGAAATAATAGCATAGAAAGAAACTGCCATTCCAAGAGCTGGGTATCAAAGGGAAGAGGCTGGATGTATTAAAACCTAGAAGCTTGGAGAACTTCCATGTAGCAGGAACTCAGGCCTCTGAGAAGGGGCACTGGAAGCTGGTATCTCTGAAGGGGTAATGTTGGCAGGCACAAAACACAAAGCAGGAAGGAGCTGGTTGTTTCTCCTACTCCAAGCTTTCAGTCTCCCTCTAGTGTTCTGTTTTGGGAAAACCTAATAGGGAGCCAGCTGCCAAAACAGAAATATGGCTTGAGAGCATCACAAAGCAAAGTATAGAAAAGCAGGGTGGATTAGAGAAACAACAGCTGAATAATAAGCATGGTGCCCCTCGGACTATCACAGGGCAATTGGCTCAACAGGCTCTTCTTCAAGTTACCCAATGCCATTAATAGAGTCCACTCTCCTCCATAATCCTTATAAATATCCCCATGTCCTCTGAGGCATGAGATGTCCAGTAGCCACAGTGTATGGCCAATGCCTCAGTTTCCCTTTGCACCTCATCCCAATTAACCCCAGATGAAAGTCTCAGTGATTTTGATGCTACTGCAAGTAGGATTTATTGCCATCTTCAGTTATCACTGGTAACTGGGTCCTTATTGGCATCAGACTGGAGATAAATACAACTCCAAAATCTTATCCCGAGGCATCTGCTCTCAAGGGTTATCCCTGATTCCAACTGTCTTGGCTTGAGTTTTCCAGAGTGCAGAGCCTGAAGCAAACACATTTATGTTGCTGCTTTACGGAGAATGCAAGACCAGGAAAGTGGGCATGAGGGGAAAGGGGAAAGAGGTGGGGAGGTAGGGAGAGCCAGCACTGAGTAGATTACTGTGCAGGCCACCACCTGGGACCAAAGAGCCTATGGTAGGACCTCGCAGGATCCTAAGAGCCTACGAACTACTGCGTCTGTGGGGTGGAGGGAGGACGGAAGGGTGATCATTTTTCTGCTAGCTCCCATCTCCCTTTGTTCTAAGATTCACTCTCTGTGGTTCTCTAAGAGTCACTTTCCTGCAATTCTGGTTTGAATGTGTAGGCATTGAGCAAGTCCTAGGGCATCCCATGCCTCAGTAGCAACAGAGGCACTCTAAGGCAGAAGGCGAAAGTCACAAGTCTTGGGCAAGGGACAAGGCACTATCTGGATGAAATGAGCTTTAGTCTGTGCTGGGCTGGGCTGGTCATTACAGCAGCAGCTGGGGGGTAGGCAGGAGGGATGAAAAAGGGCCCTGGGTAGGCTGAAAAGATTCAAGTGATGTCTGTTAAAAACATCATTTGTATTGACAAAAGACGAGAAGAAACCCAAAGAGCTATCAAAAGGAGAATGATTGAATAAAATACATGTAATTATATGCAACTGTAAAAAAAAATTACAGAGCATTTTAGGTTCTGGTATGGAAAATCTATAAAATACCGTATGAAGTGAAAAAGAAAGGTACAAGTGAACATTTATAATATGCAAGTTTTCACAAAAAAATGGGAGAATGAGCCTATATCCATTAGTATGTACATAAAGAAACTCCAGAATGATGCATGCGAAACTGCAAACAGTACTTACCGATGGGTAGGAAGTGAGCATGGAATAAAGTATAAAAGCTCATATTTCCATTGTAAAGCATTTTATACTTTTGGGCTTTTAAGCCATGTGAACGTATTAGCTAAGCATTCAATATGGAAATATGGGGGTGTGGGGAAGGGTTAGAGAATACTCAGAAAAACAAAAAGGAAATGCTACTTACCTTCTCACAGGCAGAAAACTGAGAAATAGACAAAAATGACAATGATAATAAAAATAGTGAAGATTTAAAAAAAAACAAACCCAGACCTTGTTCTTCAAAAAGTTTGATAAAATAGTCATGAAAAGAAAGTCATGCAAGACCAATAAGTCGAAAGAAAAAGAATATGAAAATAAAATATCGAATGAGAAAAGGGATAAAATTACAGATACAATATTATAAACAAGTATATACTGACAAATTTGAAAACTTAGATGAGATGAAAAACTTCAAAGAAAAATAAGACGCTAAAATAAAAAATTGAGAATTTGAAGAAAACACTGAGAATTAAAGAAATTGAAATAGAAGTCAAAGACCTCCATTCCGCCCCAGCCCTCACCCCTGACCAAATTCTCCCAGGCCCGAAAGGCTCTGAGTTCTAGATAGTGAGTTCTACCAGCGTATCATGGAGGGCTAGTTCCCACGTGATATAGGTTGTCCCAAAGGTGGAACAAAAGCTGACTAGATCATTTTATGAGGCCAGTGAAATCTTGCTTCCAAAAACATAAGGGCAATACAATATAAGAAAACTACAGACTATTTATCTTATCGATATAAATGCTACCTTCTAAGTACAAGCAGAATGTGACCACATCTCACCTCCTCCTTAACAGTCCAAGCCACCATTACCTTTCAATTAAACTTTTTGCAACAGATCTCCCTGTTTCCATTCTTGGCTCTTTGCCATCTCTTCTTCAGAGAGGCAAAAGTGTTTTTTTTTAAACCATTGTCATCATTCTTTCAGATATTTGTCCAAACATCTCTTGTTAAAAGAGGGCTTCGTCTTCTTCCATACCCCATCACTCTTTATCTTTTACTATGCTTTACTTTGTTTTACTGATTATCAGCTGATATATTATATATTGCTTTGTTTATGCTTTATTTTCTGTTTCCCCACTCAAGAATTAAATTTCATGAGAGCAGGGATTTTGTTTTGTTGCTGCTGTTTTGTTTGCACTTAAAAAACTGTTGGCACATAGTAGATAGTCAAATATTTGCTAAGGAATGGCATTTATATAAGTAGAGCTACATGGAATACAATACTGTATCTTGTTCAGGAATACATATATATTTAGAAACGTATTTATCATATTCCTAAATACACTTTAAAATGTGCATAGGAATGATAACCACCAAATGCAGGAGGATGGTTACTTCCGGGGAGAGGAAGGGAAGGGAAGAGCATGTGATGTTTTATTTCTTATTTTGAGTGGTAGGTACTTAGGCATTTCTTACATTATTCTTCTCTGCTTTGTGACCTGAGAAATTGTACTTAACCTCTCTGAGCTTCAGTGTCTTTCTCTGTAACATGGTGATAATAATACCCATCTTATGAAGATGAGCTAAGTGAATACATGCAAAGTGCTTGGTACATAGTCATGCTACATAAGACTCTTCATTATTTCACATTATTGAGCTCAGATTCAACAGAGTATCTTGATGGGTTTAGAATAGACATATCTATGTTTAAACTTTGATTATGTCACTTTCTAGTACTAAGCATTGTGGAAAAGGGATAACAAATACATAGACTCTGCTCTTAAGGACTTTATCCTAGTAATGGAGACAGTAAGAGACACCTAGCTAAATAATAACACAATGTGAAAAACTCAGCACTCAAATAGCATAGAGAAGGGAGTGTTTGAAATATGACAGAGTCCAAAACCTGTATTGTGCCAAACTTATATTAAATAATAAATGTTAGTTGAGTTGCCCCTATTCTCTATTCAGTGGTCTATGGACATTAATTGCAAAAAAAAAAAAAAAAAGGACAATAGAAAGCAATTAATGATTGTGATGTGTTTAAGAATTAGTTTTTAATTAGAAAGAATATTAATGTAAGCTACCATACAGAGGGCTTAATATTTATTTTTCAACATTTAAAAAGCAGAAGGGAAAATTCTGATATGAAAACTATTACTCTGTACATATACTATGAGTGCCATAAATTGAAATTGATCCTAGAAACTAACAATGCACAAAAAGCATGTCCTGCCAACTATGTGGTTATATTTAGCTTCTCAATATAAACCAAGGAATTATTTTTCCACTGTTTTCAATTCCTCTATGTTTCATACAAATAATTCTCTAAAAATACACATTTTAAAGTATCCTGACTTCTAAAAATGCCACTGGACTCAAATGACCTTTTATTGAAACTAAAATCCCCTACTGATACTAATTTAATCTAAAAGAAACAAAGTTGTACTGTTAATAAATAGAGATGGCATTGAATCTTCCTGAGTTTATCAGCTAAAGCATTCACAGTCTTTGTCAATTCTCTTTCTAAGCCTAAAATAGGGTACAACCAAGCACAATTGCAAATCAAGTGAAGTTTGTCTGCACAGCTCTCCTTTCTAGTAATTGAAATTTACGCTGAAGAACTTGCTTGTTGCACCAGCAAACAGAGCAGCATTGGAGTCTGGGGTGGGGTACTCTAAGCGTGAGATTGTACCTGGAAAGAGTGAAGAGTTCTGTCACTTGAAGATACTTTGCATCTACATCCTTTTGAGAAGTTGATCATAGATGACTCAGGTGGATCTCAGGGAATAAGACTTAAACAGTTGAATTTCTGGAGGGCAAGCCAAACACAGTGGTTAAAAGCGTGGGCTCTGGTGCCAGGCTACCTCACTCAGAATCCTGGTGTTACAACTTGTTCATTGTGGGACCTTGGGAAAAACATTTAAATTCTCTGAGTCTTGATTCTTCATTTGTAAACTTGAATGATAATAATACTTATTTTTAGAGTTGTTATTGCAATTTAGTGAGCTAGCATTTGCAATGCACTTATAATAGTGCCTGAAACAAAGTGTTATGTAGGTCATTTTAAAATGAATAAGTAAATCAACCAACCAACCAGAGCAATCCTACTTCTTGGTAACGACAGACTAAGTAATTACTGAACATAGCTAAAATAAGCCAGGGGATATTTTTGAGAGCGTCTTCTGAGAAGCACTGAAGATTTAATCAAATAGTGATTAACCACTGGGCCAATATCTCGGTAGTGAACGAAATTCAGAACTATGGCTCTGGAAGCTGACACCAATTTTGCCCTGGGAGCGTTGTCACCGGGAAAGAGGTGGCTGAGAAGCTGGACAGTGCTTTTCACAGCCTTATGAACCTATGAGAACAAAAATCAGAGCCCAGGGCCCATCAGGGTTGGCAACGCTGTTACCTACCCCCTCCTTATTTTTAAGCTGCTTCTTTGTGTAAGAACAAAATGGAAATAAACCAGCCCTCATGAGGAATAAAGCCTGGTTTTAAGTCACCTAGGTGTCCCCCAAACTCTTGAGGCTTGAGAAAATTAAAGGTATCATTGATGGCAAGGGCCCTGAGACATCTAACAGAAAAAAACCATCTATGAAGGGAGATAGAATTATCTCAGTTTTCAAGATCCTACTGTAAACACATTTTCAAATAGAATGACTAGTATACAGTTAAAAATAATAAGCCACACAAGGAGGCAAGTGAGTTTAAGTGAGATAGACAGCAGAAAGGAAACCAAGGGAACTCCAGATACTAGAATTATTTATTAAATAAGAACTGAAAAACAACGATGTCTACTGTGCTCAAGGACATAAAAACCACGTTTGAAAATTTCGGCAGAAAACTGGGAACTATAAGAAGTGATATTGAAGACTTAGGAAAGAACTAAATAAAAATTACAGAATTTAGACATGTAATAATAAAAATTAAGAACTTGAAAGAATTAGAAAACAGATTAGATTCAACAAAACATAAAATTAGTGAACTAGAAAATAGAACAGAAAAATACCAAAAATTAAGACCAGGGGGGAAAAATCGTGAAAAATAGAGGAAATAATGACAAGATTCATAAAGGATATATGTTACCTAACATATATAGTCATGTGCCACATAATGACATTTTGGTCAATGATGGACCCCATCTACAATGGTGGTCTCATAAGATTATATAGTGTATTTTTACTGTACCTTTTCTGTGTTTAGATACACAAACACTTACCATTGCATTACAATTCCCTACAGAATTAAGTACAGTAACTTGCTGTACAGGTTTGTAGCTCTGAGAGCAATAGGCTATCCCATGTAGCCTAGGTGTGTAATAGGCTGTACCATCTAGGTTTGTGTAAGTGCCCTCTGTGATGTTTGCACAATGATGAAATCACCTAGCAACGTATTTATCAGAACATATCCCGATCATCAAGTGACACATGACCGTACTTAAATAAATTCCCAGAAGAAAAGGAGGAAGATGATTGGATAGAAGGAACTTTTGAAGAGATAATGACAAAAAGCTTTCAAAACAGATGAAAAACAGACACTCACAGATTTGCCAAATCCAACTGATAACAAGCAGAATAAGTTTTTTAAAAATCCACACCTAGATGTATCACAATGAAGCTGCGCATAGAGGCAAAGACAAGGGAAAATCTTACAGCAGCCGGAGAAGACAGAGCGCCTTCAAATGTAAACGGTTCTGTGGGTTGTTTCTTATTCTTTTCACAGCAATAAGAAAAAAACAGAAGAAAATAAAATCATACTCCTTCAGTGAACAGAAAGAACAAAACTTCTAAACTAGAATTCTACACCCAGAGAAAATAACTTTCAAGAATGTAAGTAAAATACTGGCCCGAACTAGGGGGAGGCAAGCAGGACACTCAGGGTGCAGAATCTAAGATGGGCCTCACTGTCAGGGGACAGTCCTGCAAGTGCACAAGCCCCAGAGTAGGCGCCTCTGTGTACTTTACACACTGAGCACTTTGCTTGCCTTGCCCTAGTGATTTCACTGGCAAACTAATGACATTCTCAAAAGGAAAAAAAAAAAAAAAAACTAATAGAGTTTACAAAGCACATGCCTAAATTAAAAGTAATTCTAAAGAATATTCTTCAAGGAAAAGAAAATTAATCCTAGAGGGAAGACAGAGTTGTAGAAAGGAATGAAGAACAAGGAGAATTATAACAATGTAATACAGCGCAATCATCACTTTGAGAAAATTTGGGAATGATAGACAAAATATTTTAAAATATATCTCCTTCAACGCACCAGAAAGCCAACAAGAGAGTAAAGAATTACAGGGCTAATAATATTCAAAAGACAGAAACCCACTGTGACAAACCTGACATTTTTTGCTGCTTGCCCTCTAAGAGTTTCTGCCAATTCTGGAGGAAGCACTAAGACACTGAGCACCATTTTGATAGCATCATGGGATTAAGGGAACAAATATTTGGGTCTAAACTTCAGTTTCAACCTCACGGGGCTACTCTATAGGAGTAGACTAGAAGTAGACTCATACTCTCAGCGACTAAGTTTCAAGTTAAAATTATCCAAATTTCTGAAACTGGACTAAGGTAATCCCACGTTGCGGTTGTGGTCATGGCCCACAGGAAGGCAGAGAGGTTTGCTGAGATGTCCCAGTAAAATCACTCACTGGGAAGCCTCCCTCTAAGTCCCAGGAGAAGCTGCTCACCAGAGAGATGCTACATGCTTTTGACCTCTGCGAGTTCCTATTTGTCTCTCCAGTGACTTCTACTGATGAAGCTTAACAGCCTGCCAGCCATCAAGGGAGAAATGTTTCAATATCACAAGCATGCTACGAAGGGTGGATTTGGGAAAGAGAGGCTGCTATGGTTTGGATGTTTTTCTCCTGAAATCTCATGTTGAAATTTGAACCCCAGTATAGCAGTGTTGGGAGGTGTTTGGGTCATGGGGGCGGATCCCTCACTAATAGATTGATGTCCTCCCTAAAAGGTGAATGAGTTCTTACTCTGTTAGTTCCCACAGGAGCTGGTTATTAAAAAGAGCCTGGCACATTCTCTACCCCTTGCTTTCTCGCCATGTGATCTCTGTGGCTTCCTTTCACCTCCTGCCATGAGTGGAGGCAGCCTGAGGCCCTCATCAGATGCCCAGTATTGACCCTTATAGCCAGTAGAATCAAGAGCCAAATAAACTCCTTTTGTTTATAAACCACAGAGCCTCAGGCATTCCTTTGTATGAACACTAAATGGACTAAGACAGAGGCAAAAGATCGATACATAGTATAAACTAATGAATTAGTAATTGCATTAAATATAAGCAAACTAACTGATCCCATTAAAAGGCCAAAGATTTTCAGGAAATTACAACTAGTGCCATTTACAAAAAAAAAAAAACAAAAACAAAAACAAAAAAGCACATTAAGACATGGAAGGTATGAAAACAAATGTAAAATGATAAGCTAAACAATGATTTAATAAACAGTGACCTTACCACACTAATATCAGACAAAGTAGAAGTAGATATTAAGACAAAACTACTGTTAGAAATAAAAAGAGACATTTCATAATAAGTTCAATTCACAAGGAATATATAACAAATTAAAATTGTATGCATCTAATAACTTAGCCTCAAAATATATGAAACAAAAATTGATAGAGTTACAAAGTGAAATGGACAAATTCATAGTTATATTGCAGCATATATTTCTCAGTAACTGATTAAATAAGTAGACAAAAATCAGTAAGAATATATACATGTATGATTGTTGCAATGATAGACACATAGGCCACAGCCACTGTACAGAGAACCCACAAACAGACCTACATGCATATGGACACTTGGTTTATCACACACGTAGCATTGGAGTGTAGTGAGGGAAATCATGATCTTTTCAGTAAATGTTGGGACAAAGAAAAGCACTTACTGTAAAGAAAATGAATGTTACAGTGGACTATTGTCAAAATCATGAACTTCTGTTCATCAAAAGACATTAATCAGAGATTAAAAGACAAGGCGCAGAGTGGAGAAGCATTTGCATAACATTTATTTAATATATACCGACAAAGAGATCACAACCAGAGCATTATAAAAAAGACAGACAACTCTATAAAAAAATGGGCCCAAATCTTAAATAGGCATTTCACATAAGAGGAAATGCAAACGCCTAATAAAGATGCTCAATCTGATTAGTAATCAGGGATATATGATTTAAGCTAAATTAAGATACTAAATACCCACTTGAAGAGCTAAAATTAAAAGTCTGACAACAAGAATTGGTGAGAAAGTGGTGCAAAAGCAACTGTTATTCACTCCTGATTAGAGTGTAAATTGGCACGACAATTTTGGAAAACAAACATTATCTAGCAAGAATGAAGATACATATGTTGTAGGACCTTGCGATTCTTCTCCTAAGTATCTACAGAAATAAATGCAGGCTTACATGTATCAAAAAACGTGGACAAGAATTTTCATAGCAGTTTTTTGTGTAATAGGAAAATGTCCATCAACAATAGAGTAGATTAGAAAAGAAAATGTGTCATATTCATTTAATTAAGTATCATATAGCAAAGGAAATGAATTAGCTACATCTCTTATTTATAATGTGTGTAATTTTAAAAATAGAGTGATAAGTAAAAAAACCACCTAGAACAAATGTATATAAAGTTCAAAGCCAGGCTAAATGAAACTGTAATGTTTAGGCTGCATACATACGTGGTCAAAATAAATACATGAGGAACAGTAACAACATGAAAACTGTACAAGTCAAGACTGTGGGAATAGTTTAGAGCAGTGGTCCCCAACATTTTTGGCACCAGGGACCAGTTTCATGGAAGACAATTTTTCCATGGACTGGGGTTGGCGGGAAGAATGGTTTGGGGATGATTCAAGCACATTACATTTATTCTGCAGTCAAACCTCTCTGCTGATGATAATCTGTATTTGCGGCTGCTCCCCAGCGCTAGCATCACCACCTCAGATGATCAGGCATTAGATTCTCTTAAGGAGCACACAACCTAGATCCCTCGCATGAGCAGTTTACAGTAGGGTTTGCGCTCTAATGGGAACCTAATGCCCCTGCTGATCTGACAGGAGGCGGAGCTCAGGCAGCGATGTGAGCAATGGGGAGTGGCTGTAAATACAGATGAAGCTTCGCTCATTACCTGCTGCTCACCTTCTGCTGTGCTGCCTGGTTGCTAACGGGCCACAGACCAGTACCAGTCTGCAGCCCAGGTGTGGGGTACAGCAGCTTTAAAGGAAGAAAGAGGTTGTTATTCAGTGGAGCAAGTGGGATTTCTGGGGAGATGGCAATATTCTTTTGCTATATCTGGGTGAGAGGTACATGAGTGTTTGCTTTTTAATAATTCATTTAGCTGAACATTATGTTGTTGCACTTTGCTAAAGGTGTGTTATATTTCATAACAAAATAGCTTCAAATAAAAAAATAAATAATCCTAACATGGTGAAGTGATCCTAAAATGGCTGAAACACTGTGTTGGATATTTCCTGTTTGTTCTCTCTTTTAATGCTGATAATAACGCTATGAGAACCATATTTGACAGTATTATCTCTATTTTAAGGGTCTGAACTATATTGTAGTCATTTTTATCTTCCGAAACCTGGCACCATGCCTGGCATTCAATAGGCACCATATATGTCTGATATTAAACTGGGGCTCAGAGAAATTAAATGCTTTTCCCCACAAGATAACATGTTACACCAAGAGTGGAACCTGCAAACCCAGGTTTTCTTAGTCCGAGCTCCATCAGGCATTCTACATCTGCCTCTCCACATTTCTGCTGTTGCACACAGAAGCTCTCACTGATTGTGATCGCCAACTGCACACACAGCCAAATATAAAACCTATTTCCAACCATGGACTGCAAATAGATTGCAAGATTAAAAGGCAACTAGGAAGTTAAAAAACAAACAAACCTTGACTATGGAGCTTGTCCATGGTGGGACAAAATGAGAATTGTTAAACAGACATCACACAGGGAACCAGCATCCCTTCCTCCAGGCAAGAGACACTGTCCTTTTGCCCTAAGCACACTATTTGTGGGTTTTATTCTGGAAGCAGCAGAGAGAATATTAAATTTTTACTTTTAAGTACTTTGAATTTTCCCCTTTTTTCCCACAGCTCACAGTATGTTTAACTAGTTCATTAGAATGTAGTCAAGAAGTATTCGTGTAAAGATTATTTAAATACAATTAAACAGTCCTCAGGCCTAGTTCTCTGGACATTTTCACCATTGTGGAAGTAATAAAAAATCTGTTTCCTATTGGTTTCTAACATACAGAAATTATACAAAAGTCTAGTTGAACAGAAGGGTTTTACCCTGTGCACCGACAGTGACTGACTCAACAGATCATCTGGAAGAGGAGCAAGTTTTAGGGCCTCTCTTGATAAGGGGGTTTTTCAAAATGTAGGTCACAATTCAGTAGCGGATCCCAACAATTTAGAAAAAAATGAAAAAAAATAGATGAGACAACATTAAAGTGCCTTATCCATAGAAAGGATAAGTACTGTTTCATGAAATCTTTGTTTCACATTATATATTTATGTGTGCACATACGCATATGTGTGTGTATATATGTATCTATAAATTTGCATTTACAGGACTGTACTCAGTTGTGTTATAAAATGTTTTTCTCAATGTAGGACATGGCAAAAATATGTCTGAAAAATCCTGATTTAGATGCTATTTTTTTCATACTCTATAAAATGTACGGTAAAGGCCTATAGTTATAAGTCCTCACTTTTGTAACAAGTTAGATTGAAAAAAGAGAAAAAATGGGGTAACTGGTACGTCATCACACATGACCTAATTAATCTGAAACAGTAACTTGATAGTGGCCTAGAAGCAAGGCACTAGCAAATTCTGTGACATCATTAAAGCAAGAATCAACTATTCTGCACTGTTATTTTAATCCGGTCCAAAGGCAACAAAGTGAGGCACAGCTGAGCCCACGGTCTATGCCAAGGCACACTGAAGACTAATCCTCGAACTCATCCTAACCACCACCAAAGACTTGGAACCACTCAAGTTACTGACCTTCAGTCCCAAATATCAACTGAAAAGCCACATGACAAAGCAGAAATTTCATGATGTCATCTGAACATTTGCCCTTATCCACTGCAACTCCTCTTTAGTGTTTTCTGTTTGACTTTGTCTCTATTTGGACAGAGTTAGTCCCATTTCATATATGAAAGAGATTATAAAGCTACCTCAACTCAGAATATTTCTCATTTTGGCACAATGACCTTATTTAGATATTGAATTATTTGGGGTATATGAAAAAAAAATTAATATCATTAAAACAAACAGACCTTGGAGTATCCAGAGGTAAATCTGCCCTGACAGATTGTATGTAAATAAAACTTTGGTAAACTGATTATTTTACTGTAAGTACAAAAGCATAAGCGTACATTATGAATGAAGATTTGTGAAATGATTTGGTAGAGACAGGAGGAAAGACATTCTGTTTGTGAACATAAATAGACTAGATATTTTTGTAATTTCAGCATGAATTATGCCAAAGCATGCAACGGCCTGGTTGAATCCTGGACAGAGGCAAACATAGATTGGAAAGCAGTGAGAGCTGAATTTTGTGACTGATTCTAACATAATCAATTACCCTTGGTCAGCATGACTTCTTTTCCACAGAGGGTCCGTGGGAATGATGGTAGGTAATAAAACGTCTTAACTTCAGAGAAAGGTTTGCTCCATTTCTGGACTGTGGGGCTGAATACCGCTACTGAGAAGAGAGTAAACATTTGGAGGGGAGACAAACTACCTTTTTCAAAATACACTATTGCTAATTCCTCATGCTCTTACTCTTGGGGAAAAGTGTACAGTCCTGTTTTAAGACAATTTAGCACAAACTCACTGCCAAAGCGCTCTCCAATAGAGAGCTTACTGACATGCCAGAAGTTGGGCAGTTTTGTACATGCGTGTTTCTGTTTTGTCTTTACAACAAACCTATGAACTAGAGGCTGTTATCCTTAAATAAAATAAGGCTAGTTAAACTATGGAGCCTGTTTCTTAACTCATGAATTTCTAACCAACTCAAAAGCCTTAACATTTTCATATAATGCAGTTTGACAGGATTTTACTTCTACCTAATAAGATGCTCTGTGCTACCAAAAAATAAGTAAGAAATTTCAAGTAACTTAAAAGCAAGATGATATTTATATACAAAAATCATGAATTCCCATATGCAATTATATTTTTATTGGAAAGCCATTTTGTGCACATAACTCTTATTTATAGGCTATGCAAAATACATGAAATATTTTATATTATTGCTCAAAATCTTTATTAAGTACCTCATATTCTCATACTAGTTTTTTCATATTGTCATACTAGTGCCCACTCTTGAGAAAAACACTATTAGGTGATTTATTCAGGCTGAGGTTTGGTTTACTCTTTAAGAAATAATTTTAGGAAAGACTGCTGTCAACCAATTCTCAACCAGTTCCATAACCAATACTGAAATTACAGCCTTAAAATTTACCTTTTAAAGTACAAATGCTTCCTTCTCTCTGAAAAGACTGGAAGCAACTGTCATGGCTCACCACTACTAAGGACCAACACAAACAGGTCCTGTGTGTCTTACTTATTTTCATCTTCGAGATTATGTGTACTCAAGCAGTGGACTCGTTACGTAAAACAAAGTTGACAGCATGTGTTGGTAGAAATTGGAAACCAAGAAGGAAATTAGTTTCCTTTATCCCTGGGATTTCCTAACACTTGTGACTGTAGGGTTGTACTCTTATTTTTTATGTTAGAGATTCGAACCCTTTTTGGTGAAAAGAATATGAGAAATAACCTTGGAGTCTTTAGTGCTAAATTTCCAAAGAAAATGTCAGAGAACAAGATCAGAAAGAATATTAAATGTTTCATTTGGCTAAACAATCTCCTGAGCTTTATTTTTTAAGGCAGTGGTCACTTAAAGGAGTACTTAAAGTAAAACCAAAATTAATAGATACCCCTCCCCAATTGACCAGAGACCTCGATTTAACCAAAATGGTCTTCCAGTGTCCTTTTTCAATGAAAAGGGTAGATGAGAAGCTCTTGATGTCAACTTAAGTATCTTGTGAAAACAATCCCTAAATGTTGGATGTTTTCTTGAGGTCAGTACACACTGTTTAATCTCCTACTGTACACTTCTAGAGGTTGAAAGTTGGTGTGAAGAAGGGTAATCCTGGATCCATACGAAATCCTCTATCAGGAAAAAAGAAAGGAGATTTAGTCATCTTCATTGCAGTGAAGTGCACCATAGCATCCAAAATCATTTTTAATGTAAGGATTGGATAAAAAGCATTTTTTTAGATAAACCAAAATGTACTCAGAAAAAAAAAAATCAACCAAAGAATCCTTCATTCCTCTAATTGAAAGGATCTGTCATTAACAGATTTTTTTTATGGAGGGGGCAGGGGTTCTGGGGCTTCACGTAAGAAAAGTTAACAAATAAGTTTCTACATTTGAGATTAAATTCCTTCTCTTCTCAGTCCATAGCAGGCAAAATAAGCACTGTTGCCATTATCCATTATGTTTTCTGTGAGATCCAAAGTTATTTAATATATGACAATGGTATATTTAATTTCATTATGAAGTTACTATTAATTATTTGCTATTGTCAGTCTCAAAACTAATAAATCAAAATAGTATAAGGATGCTTACCAGAACCAGGGTCAAGGGATATGGAACACCTTGGTTCTTTTTTTTTTTTTTTTTTTTAACATCTCCGGTGGTGAAGCAAGTATAAAATCCAAATCTGGCTCATAAGTTCATCTATTCTCTGATAGAAGACATGCTAGATGGCATTGTGGGTTTGGATGATCCCTTCTTTATAACCAACCCTGGCATAGTGCCCAGAGTGCAAGATTCAAAGGATATTGATTCTCCTTGTGCAGTATTGCAGGACTGTAGCAGCCTCTGACAAATGTCCTAGGGGTGGTGCACACAGCCCACGGAATGAGGAAATCCAGGCTCCCTTGGACCTGATAGTGGAACTCTGGAAACTGGGAAGAAGTGGACTGATAATTAACTCCAGACTAATGTTTTCAAATATTTTTTAATTGCTTGCACATCCCTAAGAGTTCCAAATAATTGAGCACATTCTCCAACACATGGTGATTTTGTATGTACAAATTGAATACATACATTATTATATTAATAAAGTATGTAAACATACAAAACAGAATTTTAAAATATATAAACAAAAGTTTTTATATTTTCTTGCTAAACCTCAATGGACAGTCTTGAGCAATCCTTGGATTGCACCTCACTAAGCCCCCTTCCACCACTGCCACATACACATATATATGCTCACACAGAGACACACAGACACACAGACACACACACACACACACACACTTAGTGCATTGCTTATCTAGACTTGACAGGTACAGGTCGGCCTGGGCTTACTTTTAAATCAACAAGACCCCCGATTGAAAACTATCTTAATATATTTAATTTCTAGAAACAAGATCAAGGAACATTTGGAAAAATTACAACGTTTATTCAGGAACAACATTTCTAGAGAGATTGTGTGCAATGGTGAACAAGAATTTCCATGGTATCGAAACTATTTGTCATATTGCGAAGTATCATGCTCAGAACAGAATTAAACCCAGTTCAAAAAAAGCCAATAAAATATATTTAGGGATATGCAAGAGTTTAATACAAGTTTAGTGAAAAGTTTAAACTTGCATTGGGTAAAAGTAAGCTAATATGTAGAATTCTTTGATTATTTACTTTAGAAATCATTTTTGGTTAACTACATAAAACAATGAATTAAAAAATGTATATATTTTGGGTAATGTCAGGTTGTAACATTTTCACATGTTCATTTGGGTATTTCATAAAATATGAACAAAAAGACATTTACACGTATTAATAGCCATAAAAATACCATTTGTATTAATTAAATGTTTTGTCAAATAATAAGGCATAGATAACTTTTAAATTGGGGGTGCTTCATTTATAAACCAAGGAATACTCTTTTTCTTCCAGCCCTCCCCAAGCTCCTCTTTCTGCAGTCCTACTCGTCTTTAAAAATCCTTCTCTAATTCTATTTCCTTATCAACTATTTTGAAGTCCATCCTCACCACAGTCAGAACCAGTTACTTCCCTCTAGTTTATATATTGCACATTGTGGCACTTTTCACCATCAGCCTGAATAATAATAATAGCTACTTTGTCCAAGATCACAGTTTGTAAATGGTAGCTCTAAGAAGAGCTCAACCCTATCTGACATCAAAGTCCATAGCCCTCTTTCATACTACATTTTGCAAATTATACTGACTAGACTGGAATCCCCAAAGGGTTGGTATGGTATTGCAGCATCTAGCATAGCACCTTGTGCAAAATGGGTGATCACAATTGTTTGTTAATTTGAATTGATAAATGCAAAACAGTTACTCTGAATATACACATTCAAATTATGTACATTAATATATAATTTAACAGGACATTTTATTGGCCTTTAAAATTCATATTGTTCTTTAAGTGTATTTTTGTTATTTTTTAAGAAAAAGAATATGGAAAGGAATATGGGAAGATAATCAGTGAACTACAATAATGTGCTATTTCACAGTAAAATACTAGAAAGCAAGATAACACTATTTACGTGGTAAAGTTCTACTGAAAAGAAAATAATTACTTGAGAGAATGTGCTCATTTTACAATGTATACTGTATTTAAAATTTTTGTTTGTCTTTGACTTTTTCCAATTAACAGCAGACAGTTAATGATGCAAATCAAAAATATAGAACAATTCTGCAGAAGGCATTCACTGCTGCATAGCAGTATTTGCATTCCCTTCTCAAGCATTCTAGGATGTCAGAATAGGCCATCAGAGATCCTCTTTGACTGAGACTTCTCAGGAGAAATAAAGATTCCTTTGTCTAGATCCTTGGAACTGCTGGTGGAGGGGATTGTAAGATACTAGCAGATGCCTGGGAAGACAGGAAATTCCTCCTGAGATGGGAGAAAGTCACATCGTCATGTCCTGGAAGATGAGTCTGGCCCTGGGAGGCCAGCTTGGATAGAAAACACCCCTTTCGAGAATAGCACCCAAGGGAATTTCTGAATGCTCTCAAAGGTAGCACTTGATAACTTGTTCTTAATTTTCTGCAGAGAGACTTCTAAAGCTGAAAGAGTAAGGCTACTCTTTGCAGCCTAAAATAGTTGCATCCATCATTTTAAGTCAATTCAAGGTTTTCTAAGAAAGAAAAAAAAAACAATTGTTCCCTATTGATCATGCTGCGTATTGTACATTTTGACCCCTCTTTATTGGGTTGGCAAACTATAGCCCAGATGAGAATTCCATCCAGACACCTGTTTTCATAAGGCCTGTCAGCTAAGAATAGTTTCTATATTTTAAATGGTTTTTAAAAATGAAAAAAAGAACATTTTATAATATGTGAAATGTATATGAAACTCAAAAATAGGTGTCCATAAGCATAGTTTTATTGTAACACAGCCACACTCATTAGTTTATGTATTTTCCATGGCTGCTTTTGTGCTACAACGGCAGTGTGGAGCAGCCACAACAGAGACTGTATAGCCCACAAAGCCTAAAATATTTACTATCTATTTACAGAAAAAGTTAGCCAACCTCTGATCTACAGTGATAAGAGAAAAAAGGAGAGGTGTATAAAGTGATGAATATGAATGCATGGAGAATTCTCCAGCGAGTTAATATTTTAAAAAGTCTTGAAAAACATTGAAAATATGAAGGAAAGTCTTATAAATAATAATATTAATGAAAAATCCTTTGGAGAAGTAGCAAGGAATATATGAAAGTGATATCACAGTGAGGATAAAAGCTTAGAAGATTTTGAGACTTGTGAAAATTATTACTATCAAGAAAAAAAGTTTTATTTGTGAGTTAAGGAAACAAGAATGGCATATAAAGCTACCACTTGGGGTGAATGTTCAATGCCACCGAAAAGAAGAAATTACATTGAATGACTTAACTCTCTTTAACTCAACTAACTCATTAAGTATGTTTCTGTCTTTTCTGTGGAGATTTATCATGACTTGGAAAGAACAAAATAAATATTAGTAAGAAGAAATGGGAGACCAAAAGAGTAAAATAGTAAAGAAATATCCATCTGTTCTAGTCTACCTCAAGGTCTGGATGAACAATATCTCAAGATTACAAAAAGATACCAGCACCTCAATCCATCAAAAAGCCACTGACTGTTACTAAGTGGCTATTAATAATTTTTGAGAATTTAGAAAGAGCTGAAGAGGGGCCTAAAATCTAGAGTTAGAAAGAAAATTTCTGCAATGCAAGAAAAATTTTTTTAAAAGATGCTGCAAACCATGGGATTGAGAGCTTGATATGACTCCCAGTAAAACTCTAGAATTTTTGAATTATTGAGTCTTTAAACACTAAGAATGAAAATTTGTGATAAGGAGAAAACAGGTTTACCAAAAAAAAAAAAAAAAAAAAATAGGTCAGAAAAACCTCATATTTTTAGAAAGGATTTTAATTTATATATCTTGATTTTAGAACGTTCTTTGATAGGTTCTCTTCCTTTGTAGGAGATTAGAAGGGATGATGTTGCAGATTAAGAAGTATTAAGTGCAATTATGTAGATTTGTAATTTGAGTACTCGATTAATTCCCCAAAGTGCTGGTTTATGAATTAATGCCAAGTTATGGAGAATTCTCCAGGGGTCAGATACTATCTTATTCTCCTTTTTTTTTTTTTAAAAAAAAAAAAAAACCAACCAAATTATTTGGTTCAGGATATTGGTGGCATGATGCCTAAATTTGTAAAAACTCGGTAGCAGCAAGGAGTAAAGGAGTAGCAAACATGTCTCATGGTAAAATTAAGATCCAAAAAGATCATCAGAAACTGAAACAAAACTCTACAATTAGATCCCACACAAAACAAAGCAAAATAAGACCAACAAAACCCAAACCAAACAAATAAGACAAAATTGTGGTTCTCAGTGCCAGCTGCATATTAAAATTACATGGCGAGATTTTTTAATTTAATTCACTTGGGGCAGGAGTACAACCTGAGTGTCAATTTTATTTATTTTTTAGAGACAGGGAGCACAGTGGTATTACCAAAGCTCACTGCAGCCGTGAACTCCTGGGCTCAAACAATAATCCTTCCTCAGCTACAAGACTAGCTGGGATTACAGGTGCAGCTCATTTTTCCATATTTTTTTGTAGATATGAGGTCTTGCTATGTTTTCCAGGCTGGTCTTGAACTCCCGGCCTCAAGCAACCCTCCACCTTGGCCTCCCAAAGTGCGGGGATAACAGGCAAGAGCCACCACACCCAGCCAGCATCAGTATTTTAAAAATACATTTCAAAGGATTTCAAGTTCAACCCAAGTTAAGAATCACTTGCAATAGCTAAACTGTGACAGTAGAGGAGAGGGCAGAAAGTGGAATAACCAAAGCCTAGTGCAAGTACAGAAATGCAGAGGATTCTGTGGACTATAAGATCAATGAATCAATGATCCTGTGAAATGTGGCAACTGAAAAATCTAAGCTGATCTTAAGTTGTGTATACCAAATAGAATATTAGGAAATGGTAAAAGTTAACTCCCATCTGTCAAGGCAATTAACTCTTGTACCAGGCTCAGTAAAAAGGATTTTTAGTGCATTATATTGTTTAATCTTCACATTAACGCTGGGAGAGAGATTATAATCTTATCCCTGATTTGTGGTGGAGAAAACTGAGGCTTAGAGAGGTTAAGTAACTTGCCTAAGTCACTCAGCTGGCACCTAATATGGTTAAGGTTTATTGAATTACCACATGAATAATGAATTGGAGATGGCCTGGAGAGACCAATTTAACTGAGAATTTACTAAAGAGAATAAATTTAAGTGATATTTTGCTGAAGAGTTAGTGTGAAATGAATATAGACAAGGAAACAAATGCAGCACCCAAATATTTTCCCAAGATTTCCTAGCTTAGGATATTGAAATATTTATAGACATATGAAAAGAAATGCACCAGTAGGGAAGAGGGTTTAATTTTTGGAGGAAAATAATTTTGGTTTTTAATAATATAGGGAATAATTATAAAGTACTTACCTTGTGCCAAGTATTTTATATTTATCTCATTTAAGCTTCATACAACCCTATTAAGAAGGGACTACTAATATTATTCTCATTTACGGAAGTTGTCCAAGATTACAGAATAAGTGGTATAGTCAGGATTTGAACCCAGGTTTATGTGAGTTAGAACTGGCACTCTGAATCACCCTGCACCACAGCCACTTACATTGAGTTTAAGATGACTGTGCAATATCCAAGCAGAAACATTCCAGAGTAGCTGGAAATAGGGCTAGAGCACAGGCAAGATGATTAATTATATGTTCAAGTACTTAATAGTTTATATCCACTAAGTAATTTTAAATAGAGCATTAGCACAAACATTTTTATATATCATAAATACAGTATTATTAGTTTCTATAAATTCTTATCAAGACTGTCGATCCATATGGAACAGATATACTCTTTTATATAATTCCTGGTTCTCTTTTGTAATAAATATCTCTTGCTCACCAGTGATGACAATACTAAGTTATTCTTCTTATGTCTTAGATCAAACATTCTCTTCTCGGGGAAATCCATGCAAGAAAACTTAAGTGACTTTGACTCTTGTATTCTGAATGTTTGTTTGTTTTTAGGTAACACACTTGGCTTCTGAAATTTTTATTATTATTTTGATAGCTTTATTGAGGTGTAACTGACACCCAATAAGCAGCACACATTTAAAGTGTACACATTGGTGGGTTTTGACATATGTATATACACATGAAACCATTACCACAATCAAAATAACAAACATTTCCATCATTCCAAACTGTCATGGAGTCCCTCAGTAATCTGTCCCTCTATCCTTATCCCCAGGCAATCATTGATGTGCTTTGTGTCCCTACAGATTTGTTTGCAGTTCCTAGAATTATATGTAAATAGACTCATAGATTTTATTTTTTTTACCATTTTTTTGTCTGACTTCTTTCACTCAGAATGATTTTGAGATTAATCAATGTTAGTGTGTGTATCCATGTTTCACTTCTTTCTATTGCTTGGAAGTAATCCATTGCATGGATATGTCACAATTTGTCTATCCATTCATCTGTTGGTGGACATGTGGGTTGTTTCTAGTTTGGAGCTATGGCAAATAGATCTCTTATGAATATTCATGTTCTTTGTCTTTCTATGGGCAGATGCTTTCATTTCTCTCTAGGCATGGAATGGCAAGGCTATAGAGTAGACGCTTGTTTAACTTTTTAAGAAACTACCAAACTGGGCTGGGCGTGGTCGCTCACGCCTGTAATCCTAGCACTCTGGGAGGCTGAGGTGGTAGGATCATTTGAGCTCAGGAGTTCAAGACCAGCCTGAGCAAGAGCGAGACCCCATCTCTACTAAAAATAGAATGAAATTATTTGGCTAACTAAAAATATATAGAAAAAATTAGCCGGACATGGTGGCGCATGCCTGTAGTCCCAGCTACTTGGGAGGCTGAGGCAGAAGGATTGCTTGAGCCCAGGAGTTTGAGGTTGCTGTGAGCTAGGCTGACTCCACGGCACTCTAGCCCAGGCAACAGAGTGAGACTCCATCTCAAAAAAAAAAAAAAAAAGAAACT
>CAUYRT010081754.1:0-14246 GCA_963574885.1 Lepilemur ruficaudatus
TAGTCCCAGCTACTCGGGAGGCTGAGGCAGAAGGATCACTTGAGCCCAGGAGTTTGAGGTTGCTGTGAGCTAGGCTGATGCCACGGCACTCTACAGCCTGGGCAACAGAGTGAGACTCTGTCTCAAAAAAAAAAAAAAAAACCAACATAGAACAGCAGCAAAATAAACATCATAAATGAATGCAAATTTACACCATGATTATATATTTCCATCATAATTTTTACTACAAAACTTACTTTATCTGTCCTTAATTAAGGCCTAATTTAAAATTGTAATTTCCATCAAACACTAAAGGTTATTGATTTACTAATTGAAAAGATCTCCCAATTTCTTTCTAATAGGCTCTTATTTTGTTGTTTGCCTAAACAGCCCATGACATTTTCCCCTTGTGCTTAACTACAAGGATCTGTAAGGAATGAAGAAAGGACCTAAACATTTGTACCCCCATAATATGCTGAAATTAAAAAATAAAAAAGACTGTTGGTCTAAAAATAATCTTTGTAACTGTATATAGACAATTACATCAGCCATATGGTATTTCAATATGCCATACCACACTAAAGATTCACATTTGTTGTATATGTAATCTGTTTGTGTTAACTGATTTAGATGTCTATTAATTGTTAGCATATAAAATAAAGGAGAATACCATCTTTTGGTTGAAGTAATAATATTTTAAATTGAGAAATAACTTTTCTCAGTTGTGTATACTTAATTCTGTGACACTATTTCATTTTATATTTTCCTGTAAACTTATCTAACTGATGTGTTTCACTCCCATCAAGAATTCTTGGCTACTTCTTATGGCCTCAATAAATTGAGATAAATTTACCTATTACCTAATTTTTGTTTCATGGTATCCATCAAGACCCCTAAATACTCTGAGAAATGACTTTTATATTTTGAAAAATGGCACAGCACAGGGTTACAGTTAAATAACAAGCAGAAGTGGGTAAAGTTGCTGTTGGTTTGATAAATAGAAAAAACTACAAAATAACTGCTTGGCTTTAGTAATTATCTTCCCTAGAAAATACAACTCTACTCATTTTTGGGGGGACAGTCATCCCTTGTCACTAACACCACTACTTGTGATATACCACAAGATAATTTTGAGTTTTAAGTGAGAATGCAGGGCAAGAGGCCGAATGCTTGCCACATATAGCATGGGGAATTATTAAAAGGAAGGTGACTACCTTGTTACACAAGCACATCATTATGTAATTGTTTCTAGTGAACTCACAGCTTATTTTTATTGCAGAATTACACTGATATATCCATTTGTCAAAAATTATTTTTCTCATCAGTGTCATCTATAAATAATTTAAAATAGTAGATTTGTTCAATTTATTCCAGCTGCATGTGTTATTTTAGCAATTCATGGAAGGTTTCTATATACAATAACTCCAATGAGGAATTTCTAAGCAGAGGCAAGATAGCTTGATGGACACTTCCATACAATGCCCTCCAAAGGTCATCAGGCATCACTTGATCTACTAAGGAAGTATTCATCCATGCCACAAAACCATCAGTATAATACAAAACTCAGTTTGAAAGAAGTTTTTGCATCATATAAACCAAAACAGCCACGTAAGTGCCTGACTTATCTTCTTTCCTCAGCATACATATCAGAAACAAGTATGTATAATGAATCAGCACGTGAGTTTTTTAAAAAGAGTGTTCTATGTTAGAATTGTGGGGACCTAGCTATACCTTTGAGCTATTCCAAAATTAGTTGGCATTTCACACATACAGTTCAAGCTCCTGAAATATAGAGACTCAGTTATCCATTCTAGACATATGCTAATCATCTTGGAACTGTGCTCAGTGAAAGAGCCGAGCAAGTCTGGAAACAATCACATTCTGCCTTACATCAGAGAACTCCCAGATGTTTGCCTGATGTGGGCTTCCCTGGCAGGTGTCACCAAAAGAAGGGGGTTCCAGCCAGGGTGCTGTCAACACTGAAAAGGCATGTCATACACCTTTTCACAGTGGTGCAGAAATCAGCCATTTCCTCCAGATTGGAAACAGAACCATGTGATATATATTTTTAAAGGATGTCACTAAGGTATCTTTCTGGGTTACCAAATGACTCCCTTGCCTCCATTTTTATAATAGTCACTAATTCTATGATCTGGGAAGTTTGAAGGTAAAAGCTTTCTGGGGTTCAAATTTATTGAATCACACTGCACATAACAAAACTCAATGCAGGATTGTTTGAGACTTTGGTCAAAATATAGAGAGGAGGAAAGTTATTTATTAAGGCAAATAAAACACAGATAGAAAGCAAAAGAAGGATTTCTTCTTTAACATTGGAATTTCCATTTCATTTTTAAATATCTATTTTCATTTCAAGTCTCCTGCCCAATGATACCATCCAAATGGTTCTAAGAGCAAGAAGGGGTACATCTCAAAGGGATAGCAAACTTCCCAGTATTTGCTTACTACACACACTTACACTAATGGGCTACAAACTCAAACCCTGTGCCTTGCAAAATATTGAAAATATCCAACCCTAGGGACAAGATTAAGCTGAGGAATCTGTACTAAATTTTAGCCAGTGTTTCTCAGTGAAGTCCTTGGACTACTTACATTGGAGTATCCTGGGGTGTTTATGAAAAATGTACATAGTTAAGCCTGGATATCTACATTACTGATATTCTCAATCAGTAAGTCTGGGGTAAAGCCCATGGATCCTAGGTGATTTCCAGGCTCACTTTTAATATGAGAACCACTGCCATGTTATCATTTAGAGTAACATAAACGCTATGTTGCTCAAGTGAAGTTGGGAGCCCAGTTTGGTCTTGAAATTCACCTCTTAATCTTCTCTAGCTTGCCAAAATAACCTAAGAGGTTTCTTATAAATTTTGTCACCTAGGATGCTCCAAGGACTCAAAAGCAGATATAATTCAGTTAAAAAGTGTTCCAGGACAGTTTCATTGTGAAATTAAACTCAAAGCTACTTTGAGGAAATTTGAAAGCAACCCTAGAGACTGCAGGGACTGAAAGAGGTCTGCTTTTTAATTAATTGGCCCCTAAAGCATGACGTCCTTGTTCTTTTAAAGGGACTTACCAATTTTTAGCTGGTGGAAACAATTATTCTCCCATTCAAGCAAAAATATCAAAGACATTTATTATTCTTCTTTAAGCCATTAGGCCTCATATTCCAAAGGCCAAAGAAAAAATCTTGCTCACTCTGTTTTTTTAAATATTTCTTTTACATGTCTTTCTTTTCAGCTTTACTGCTAAAGACCATATTTTAATTTCCATCATTCTGATGATTCCCCATTTCCTAAAATAACAGTCTAGAGACACTTGTATCTCACAGTCATGATGTATGTTGCAAGTTTTCCCTTTCCCTTCTGCCAATATAAATCCTCCTCATTCTTTTATTTGGCTCCTAGTATATCCAAGTGAAAAAGCAAATAATCATACCAAACAATGCATATCCTTTCTTCTTAATTAAATTCTAAACTCCTTGAGGGCTGGGAGCAAATTTTTGTCATCCTGTCAAAATCAAGCATATTGCTTAAGTATTCATTAAATAAACCAGATATTGAATGTCCCTGAATTAAGCCACCAAGATCTATTCTCACCTCCTCAACTGACATGCCACAGAGCAGTTTGTGAATTTTCTATGAGCTGAGTGTAGGAGTTCAATCCTGTTGACCAGCTCATGACTTACTCTTCAGCTAGAAGCAACTGGTCCCAGAAGTTTGGGACCTTTTCCTGACACATGTAAAAACCAAACAATTCTACAAGAAAGATTTACATTAGGAAAATGATACAAATTCGATGTCTAGCTGGATCCTCTTGATAGTTCCAAATTTCAACATGTGAAAAATATTCCAATCTTTACCCCAGTGGAAAGTCTGTGATGTGAGAACGATTTGAAGAAATTTTCCTTCTCAGATGAATGACAGAGTAGACCATACAAAGATTTTAGTGGCTACAGATGCTACTGATTTAAGGCATTGTAATAATTCCTTCAAAGGCAATAAAACCAACCACGTCAGGCAATGTTTTAGTGCTTGCATGAGTGAAATAAATTCAAATACCAAGTTTGTCTGAGTGGCAGAATTGCATATGTTGCTCAAAGATAATGTTGTATCTGTTGTAAAAAAAAATTGAATTAAATAAAATATATTTTGTGACAAAGTATACGATTGTACCTTTATTATTATTGCTATTGCAATTATTGTTATAAATTTTGATCAAGAAACCTGAAAAGAGGTATGTATAATTTTTTACTGAATATACATTAAAAAATCAAAATGTCTCTTATACTCCTCAGACTATCTCTAACACACACACACAACTTGCTTACACTTAAAATTTTTAAATTAAAATCAAAACCAAATTGAAATTATATATTTTTAAAAAGTTTAAAATTCCAAATGAAGTATAAAGTAGGATAGCTCTGTTACAAATCATATTACAAATTCAGGGAACAGATTGGGTTTTAAAATGTGATATTTAGAATGCAAAACCTTAAATAACATTATATATTCTGATTTTACTGTTATACTTCTAAAATTGTCATTTGAATATTTTTACCAAAGAAAGTAATTTCGCCCACGAGGTTGTAAACAGATTAAAATAGTATTTAAGACAAATATAGCATTTTGAAAATATTTTCAAATGAAAATATAATGTTTGAATTTCACAAATTATCCAGGGAGAATCAGAAAAAATATTTTATATCTTATTAAAAAGTTAATTAATTGTTCAATGAAATCATGATTTCCTTTAAAGACAATCAAATAATAGCAGTTATATTTGGTGGCTACACGAATGAGCATCCAGATGCTGCCATTTCCTGTATTTAATTTTACATGACAGTTCTATTACTAAAAATGCATTTAGTGTCTCCTTACCTTAACTTTAATTAAAATAAGCTTAAGAAAGAAAAAGTATTTTTGGATAGGGATTGTTTCCATTTTATACTTCAGAAGTATGAGGAAATGGTGGTTATTAGGGAAACAGCATCATTCAAAATACTAAACAATGGATTAAAACATAATAAAAAATCTTTAAGAGTCCTTGGGGATCCCTAGCTCAACCCCTTTATCTATATATCGGGAAGCTAAGTCCAGAGAAGTGAAGTGAGTAATCTCTCGTCATCCCCAAGGCAGGGTTAGTTGACCTTTCCATTACCCCATGCTTTCTCTTGAGGGTAAGTTTCTAATTCCAGGTTTGATTTGCTGGGAGAACTGAGGTACTTCCTTAACTACCTCGTACTTCAATTTATAAAATAACAGAATATTAGGCTTAGAAGGGCACTATAGAGCTACCTTTTCTCAACTGTAAAATAGGGAGAACATTTTAAACTCAGTTTTTTTTTAAAAAAATATAAAAGTAATTTAAAAGCCTCAGTTGTAGAGGTTAAATCTAAAATTATCAATCTTAGTTCTTTGAATATCTTGTTTTGCACCAATTTCTGAAAAGCACCTTTTCCCTATTACAACCATGCTCCCAAATTAACAGTCCATTTATTATCTATAAATACAACTTATGAAACAACTAAGAGAGTACTTTTTGTTTTACCAGAGGGTTCAGAGCAGGAATCTTTCTAGATTACAATGGGTTTAATTCACAATAATATAAGTTATAAAAATATATACACAAAATAAATTTACATTTATAAAGAAAGTACCTGACATATCCTTGGTTCCTCTGCATTCAAACATTATATCTCAGGCCTTTTGCTCTGCCTCCCCTGCCTCCTTTACCAACGGATCTGCCATAATGTAGCTGCCGAAGAGTCAGATGTGACTGCTTACACCACCAAGGCCTTAATAGTTTCAACCCTATACACCTGTGTTCCTGGTAAACCCTGAAAGGATGCACTGCTGAGAGCAAGCAGAAGAAAACACAAAAAGAATATTGCAACCACCTGAAATATGACCAGGATAGCCCAAGCCAAATAGTGAGTACGAAGCAGAATAAGTATGCTTTTCACCTGTGGTGCATACCACAAAGGTGGTTGCTATTTAACTGAGGGATTGTTTTTATAGAGATAAAATTTATATCTCATAAAGTAATCATTCTATAGTATACAACTCAGTGGCACTTAGTACATTCAAAACGTTGTACAACTGTAACCTCTAAACAGCTCTAAAATAATTCATCACACCAATAGAAAACTTCACAGTCATTAATCATTTACACTTCATTATCCTTTCCTCATAAAACCTCACAACCTCCAATCTACTTTCTATCTCTATGAGTTTACATAACCTGGACATTTCACATAAATTGAATTATACAATATGTGGACATTTGTATCTCCTTTGATTTAGCATAATGTTTTTAAAGTTTACCGATATTTTAGCAGGTATCAGTACTTCATTCCTTTTTATGACTGGATAATATTTCAGTGTGTGGACAGACCACATTTTGTTTATTCAGCAGTTGACGGCCATTTGGGTTATTTTTGCCTTTTGGTTATTTTGAATATTGCTAATAAGAATATTCATGTGCAAGTTTTTGTTTGAATACCTGTTTTAAATTATTTTGGGTATTTTACCTAAAAGGTGAGTTTCTGAGTCACATAGTAATTCTATGTCTTTTTGAGGAATCACCAATCTGTTTTTCAAAGTAGCTGTACCATTTTACATCCCACAAGCAATATACAAGATTTTTTTCCACATCCTCTTCATCACTTGTTATATTATAATTTGTTTTATTCTTTTGTTTGTTATAGCCATCCCAATGGGTGTTAAGTAGTACCTCATTGTGGTTTTGATATTCATTTCCCTAATTACTAATGATGTTGTGCATCTTTGGACATTTGTATACCTTCTTTTTTTAATTTTTTTTGTTTCAGTGTATTATGGGGGTACAAATGTTAAGGCTACGTGTGTTGCCCACCCCCTTCTTCCCATCTGGAGTCAGAGCTTCAAGCATGTCCATCCCCCAGATGGTCCGCATCGCACTCATTATGTATGTATATACCTATCCCCTCCTCCCCCTCCCATCTGCCTGATGCCAGATAAATGTTTTCTGCTAAGTATCCCAAGAATGTATATCTTCTTTAGAGAAATGACTATTCAAGTACTTTGCTCATTTTTTAATTGAACTATTTGTATTTTTGTCATTGAGTTGTTAGAGGCTATTATATGTTCCAAACAATAGTCCCTAAACAAAGGTATGATTTGCAAATATTTTATCCCTTCCTGTAGGTTGTCTTTTCACTTTTATGATAGTATCTTTGATGCACAAGTTTTTAATTTTGATAAATACCAATTTTTGTTGTTGTTTGAGTTTGTAGTGTCATATCTAAGACTCCGTTGCTAAATCCAAGGTCAAAAAGATTTACCCCTAGGTTTTCTTCTAAGAGTTTTATAGTTTTAGCTTTTACATCTAGATATTTGATCCATTTTGAGTTAATTTTTATATGTGATATGACATATGGGTCAACTTTATTCTTTGCAATTGGATATTGAGTTGTTCCAGCATCATTTGTTGAAGAGACTGGTTTTGCCCAGTGAATGGTCTTTGCATCCTTGTTGAAAATCAAATGACCATAGATGTATGGATTTATTTCTGGACTCTCAATTCCATTCCATTGTATCTATATGTCTAGTGTTACACCAATATCAGTTAGTGTAGCTTTGGAGTAAATTTTGAAACAGGAAAATGTGAGACCTACAAATTTGTTTCTCTTTTTCAATACTGTTTTGTCTATTCTTGGTCCCTTGCAATTTCATATGAATTATATAAGCAGCTTTTCCATTTCTGTGTGACCTTTTTAGGTCACTGGAATTTTGATAGGGATTTCATTGAATGTGCAGACCATTGTGGATAGTGTTGCACTCTTAACAAATATTAAATCGTTTTTTAAATTTTAAAGTATTATGGGATATGATATTTTCGGCTACATGGATCACTTTTATAATGCTTGAGTAATGTTTATAAGTGTGCCCATCACCCAGATAGTGCTCATAGTACCGATTAGCTAGGCTGTCACCCATCCCCTTCTTCCTCCTCCCCACTGCTTAGTTTCCATTGAGTTTTACTTCCCTCTATGCACAAGTGTTCCCAATGTTTAGTTCCAATTTAAGAGTGAGTACATGTGGTGTTTGTTTTTCCATTCTTTAGATACTTCACTTAGGGTAATGGTCTCTAGTTCCACCCAAATTGTTGCAGAAGGCATTAAGTCATCCTTTTTCATGGCTGAATAGTATACATATACCATATTGTGTTAATCTACTAATGAATTGATGGGCATTTGGGTTGATTCCACATCTTTTAAATTGTGAGTTGTGTTGCAATAAACATTCAGTGCAGGTGTCTTTTGGATGAAAAGTCTCCTTTTCCTTTGGGTAAATACCCAATAGTGGGATTTCTGGATTCAGTGGTAGGTCTACTTTTAGTTCTCTGAGGAATCTCCATACTGTTTTCCGGAGAGGTTATACTACATTGCAGTCCCATCAACAGCGTATAAGAATTTCTTTCTCTCTCTATCCATGCCAGAATCTATTGTTTTTGGACTTTTTAATAAAAGCCATTCTGACTGGGGTAAAGTGATATCTCATTATAATTTTAATTTGCAATTCCCTTATGATTACTCATGTTGGATATTTTTTCATTTGTTTATTGGCCATTTGTCTACCTTCTTTTGAAAAGCTTCTGTTCATGTCTTTTACCCACTTTTTAATAGAATTAGTTATTTTTTTATTGCAGATTTGCTTGAGTTCTTTGTAAATTGTGGTTATTAGCCCTGTAGTAGATGTGTAGCTTGTGAATATTTTCTCCCATTCTATAGTTTGTTTGTTCTGTTGATTGTTTCCTTAGCTTTGCAGAAGTTTTTTAGTTTAATGAAATACCATTTATTCATTTTTGTTGTTGCCATGATTGTCATTGGGTTCTTCTTCATAAATTCTTTGCCTAGGCTGATATCTAGAAGAGTTTTTCCAACATTTTATTCTAGAATTCTTATGATTTCATGTCTTAGGTTTAAGTCTGTTATCCATCTAGAATTAATTTCGATGAGAGATAGGGATCCTGTTTTATTCTTCTGCATGTGGCTATCCAATTTTCCCAGCACCATTTATTGAACAAGGATCTTTTCCCCAGTGTATATTGTTGTCTGCTTTGCCAAAGATCAGTTGGCTGTATGTGGATGGTTTTATATCTGAGTTTTCTGTTCTATTTGATTGGTCTATGTCTCCACTTTTTGCCAATACCATGCTGTTTTGTTTACTATAGCCTTGTAGTATAGCTTGAAGTCTGGTAATGTGACGCCTCCAGATTTGTTTCTTTTGCTTAAGATTATTTTAGCTATTCAGGCTCCTTTTTGGTTCCAAGCAAAGCATAGAATTATTTTTTCTGTTCTGTGAAATATGACACTGGTATTTTGCTGGAGATTGTGTTGAATCTGCAAGTAACTTTGGGTAGTATGGACATTTTAACAATGTTGAATCTACCTTCTCATGAGCAAGATATGTTTTCCATGTTCGTATCATCTGCCATTTCTTTCCTCAGTGTTTTGTAGTTCTATTGTAGAGCTCTTTCCCCTCCATGGTTAAGTGTTAATATATACACAATTGCTACAGAGAAAATAAAACACCTAGGAATATTAAATCTTTGAATACATAAAACAGATGACTTCCTATTTTTTTGATTTCTTTCAGCCATATTTTCTACTTTTCAGTAAACAAACCTTATTCTTGCTCGGTTAAATTTTTTCCTAAGTACCTTATTATCTTATATATATTACAAATGATTTTTTTTTGTAAATGTTCTTTAGCATGTTGAGAATATTCCCTCCTGCTCCTAATTTTTTGGTTGTTTTTATCATGAAAGAGTGTTAGATTTTTTCACATGTTTTTTCTGCTTTGAGATGATCATGTGAAATATTTCCTTATGGTTATTAATGCAGTGTATTGCATTAATTTACTTTTATATATTAAACCACACCTGAATTCCTGGGATAAATCCCACTTTGTCGTATTGTATAATACACTTAACATGACACTGTTCAGTTTACTTGTATTATATTGAGGATTTTTTCATTGATATTCACAGGAGACATTGGTCTATTTTCTTGTGACATTTTTATCTAGATTTGGCATCATAGTAACTCATAAAATGAGTTTGGAAGTTGTTCCCTTACCTTCTATTTTTTTGGAAAAGTTTAAGAAGGATTAGCATTAATTCTTAAAATATTTGGTATCAATCACCATTTCAAACAACCGTGGAGACTTGGGCTTTTCTTTCTTGGGAGGTTTTGTTCACTGATTCAATCTTTTTACTTATTATAGATTTTTCCCATCACTGTTATTCAACATAGTACTGGAAGTTCTAGCTAGAACACTCAGACAAGAGGAAAAATAAAAGGCATCCTAACTGGAAAGGAAGAAGTCAAATTATCCTTGTTTAGAGATTATATGATCTTTTTTCTAAAGAAACCTAAGGAATCCACAACATTTTTATTTCTTCTTGATTCAGTTCTGGTAATTTGTGAGTTTATAAGAATTTTTCTATTTCATCTAGGTTGTCTAATTTTTTGGTATACAATTGTTCATATTATTTTCTTATAATCATTCATATTTCTATACAGTCTGCAGTAATGTTCACTGATTTTAGTAATTTGATCCTTCTCTCTTTTTTATGATCAGTATACCTAAAGGTTTATCCATTATGTTGACCTTTTCAAAGAACCAGCTTTTGCATTTGTTGATTCTATTGCTTTTCTATTCTGTATTTCATTTAATTCCACTGTAATTTTCTTAATTTCCTTCCTTCTGCTACCTTTAGGTTTTGCTTGCTCTTTTTATTTATCCATGGGGTTTTAAGTTACATTATTAAGAATATTTATTCTTTTGTAATGTAAGCCTTTGCAGCTGTATATCATACCACTGCATTCTGGTCTTCATGATTTCTCATGAGAAAACTGCTGTTGATGTTATAGAGAACCTCCGTGTACATGATAAGTCATTTCTCTCTTGCTGCTTTCAAAATTCTCTCATATTTGGCTCTCAATAGGTTTAGTATGTTATATCTGTGTGTAGATTTCCTTGAGTTTATTCCCCTTGAAGTTGGTTGATTTGCTTGGATGTGCAGGTTAATGTTTATGTTTTTTATTTTTATCAAATGTGGGAAGTTCTTGGACATTATTTCTTCAAATATTCTTTCTGCCCATTTATTCTCTCTCTCTCTCTCTCTCTCTCTCTCTCTCTCTCTCTCTCTCTCTCTCTCTCTCTCTCCACCCCCAACCCCAACTCCACCCCTGCTCCATTCCTCTCTCACCCCTCCCTCCTTCCTTCCTACCTTTCTCTTCCTCCCTCCCTTCTCTCTTTCTGGGACTCCCATTATGCTTATGTTAATATTCTTGAGGGTATCCAATAAGCTCATTTTTTCTTCATTCTTTGTTTTCTCTGTTCCTCAGACTAGAAAGTATAAATTGGCCTATTTCAGTTGTACTGATTGTTATTTCTGCTTGCTCAAATCTGCTGTTGAGCCCCTCTAATAAATTTCTTGTTTTGGTTATTGTACTTGTCAGCTCTAGAATTTCTACTTGGTTCTTTTTCTCTATATTAACTTTCTCTCTTTGATGAAACATTGTCTCTTCTTAATTATTTAGAAATGATTTCTTTCAGTTCCTCGAATATATTTATGATGGATTATTTAAAATCTTTGTCTAGAAAGTCCAAAATCTAGACTCCCTAAGGAACAGATTTTATCAACTCTTTTCTTGTGTATGGGCCATATTTCCCATTTATATGTGCATCACATTTTGTTCTTGTTGTTGCAAACTATCTAAATTTTAGATAATACATTATGAAAACTCTTGAAATCAGATCTCACTCCTTCAGTGTTTGTTTTTATTATTTTCCTTTTCTGTTTTTGCTTCTATTTGTTTAGTGACTTTCCTGGGCTAATTCTGTACAATCTGTATTCTTTGTTTTAAGTTCGTGTGTGACCAATGTATGCTCTGCTTTGTTATGTTACTGGTAAGCTAATGATTGGGCAGAGATTTCCTTAAATCTTTGGAATCAGTTAAGTCTCTCAGTATTTTACAAGGGGCTCTGTGTGAGTTGGAACATGTTTTCAACATTTAGTGAGGCAGTTTACAACTCTGCCTTATTCTTCAAGCCCTGCTTATGCAAGACCTCGAGGTCACCTAAAGGTGAAAGATTGGCTTCCTCTCAGGTCTTTTTTGAGCACACACACAACTCTGCATATGCATGTGACCTTCTAGATTGCCTGGCAATGTTTCAGAGCTTTTCAAATTTCCCCATAAAAATCTCACTCCCCATAAGATTCTTTTAAGGTTTTTGGTTAGCCTCTTGTTTGCCCGTACTGGTATTGGTGTCTCAGGCAACTGTGATGATAAACAATTGCCACTGTTCATTTTTACTTTTTTTTTTCTTCAACATATTATGGGGGTACAAATGTTTAGGTTACATATATTGTCTTTGCCCCATCTGAGTCAGAGCTTCAAGTGTGGTCACCCCCAGATGGTGCACACTGCAGCCATTAGGTGTCAATATACCCATACTTCCTCACCCCTCCCACCTGCCCAACACCAAATGATTGTTACTACTATATGTGCACTTAAGTGTTGGTCAGTTAATGCCAATTTGATGGTGAGTACATATGGTGCTTGTTTTTCCATTCTTGGGATACCTCACTTAGTAGAATGGGCTCCAGTTCTATCCAGGATAATACAAGAGGTGCTAGATAACCATCTTTTTTGTGGCTGAGTAGAACTCCATAGTATACATATACCACATTTTATTAATCCACTCATGTATTGATAGGCACTTGGGTTGTTTCCACATCTTTGCAATTGTGAATTATGCTGCTATAAACATTCAAGTGCAGATGTCTTTTTTATAGAATGTCTCTTGTTCCCTTGGGTAGATGCCCAGTAATGGGATTGCTGAATCAAATGGTAGTTCTACTTGTATCTCTTCGAGGTATCTCCATATTACTTTCCACATAGGTTGTACTAGTTTGAAGTCCCACCAGCAGTGTATTAGTGTTCCTATCTCTCTGAATCCACACCAACATTTATTATTTTGAGACTTTTTGATAAGGCCATTCTCACTAGAGATAAGTGATATCTCATTGTGGTTTTGATTTGTTGGAAAAACTCTTATAGACATTGGCCTATTGAAAGAATTTATCAAGAAGACCCCAAAGGCAACAACAAAAATATATAAATGGGACCTAATCAAATTAAAAAGCTTCTGCACAGCCAAGGAAACTATCATGAGAGCAAACAGACAATCCACAGAATGGGAGAAAATATTCACATGCTACACATCCAATAAAGGGCTGATAACTAGAATCTATACAGAACTCAGGAGAATCAACAAGAAAAAAAAAATCAAACAACCCAATCAAAAAGTAGGCAAAGGACATGAACATAAACTTTTCAAAAGAAGATAGACTAATGGCCAACAAACATATGAAAAATGCTCAACATCTCTAATCATCATGGAAATGTAAATCAAAACTGCTGTTCATTTTTGAAAAATGACCTAGAGACTGGATTTTTCTGCAGAGTAAGCTCTGGGTCAGGTCTAATAACTACAAAATACTTGGAGTGTACTTTTTACAGAGAGCTACTGGACAGGTCAAATAGTGGCCATGCTCTGGAAATGGGAATGTTCTAATGGGATTTTTTCAGGAACTCTGCACCCCTACACACACACCGTAACTGCAAGCCTCCCAACTCTCATAGCAACTATATTTTTGAGGCTTCTTATTTTCAAAGCTACTGCAGAGATGCAAAGATTGAGGTGGGGGATTGGGATTGGGTAAGCAAGATTTCTTACCAAGATTTATTTATTTATTTATTTATTTTTTCTTTATTGACGTATACTTTACATATCATGACTTTACTCCATTTGAAGTGTACAATTAAATGATTTTTAGTGAATTTACCAAGATGTACAGTTAATCACATAAATCAGTTTTAGAGGAATTCTTTCCCCCTATTGAGACCCCTAATTCCCTTCCCCAACTACTTTTCAAGCATGTCCCTCCCCTCCACAGTGCCCACCACATCCCTCAGATGTGGGTCTACCCCCCACCCCCGGAATCCCGGGGGAACACCACCACCATTTGAGCCCCATAGTGTTAATCAGTCAGTACCAATTTGATGGCGAGTACATATGGAGCCCATTCTTCTGGTCTTGTGTCACCTCACTTCGGATAATGGGCTCAAGCTCAATTCACTATTGCAAGGACGTGGAAACAACTCAAGTGCCCGTCAATTCATGAGTGGATTA
>CAUYRT010081755.1:0-54142 GCA_963574885.1 Lepilemur ruficaudatus
GGGGTCTCGCTCTTGCTCAGGCTGGTTTCAAACTCCTGACCTTGAGAGATCCACCTGCCTCGGCCTCCCAGAGTGCTAGGATTACAAGCGTGAGCCACAGCGCCCAGCCTGGTCTCAGGACTTTTGTGGAAAGAAAATGAGTGGAGATATATACAAATATGGAACTCCACCTTTTACCCCTGGAGCCACTCACCACCCTTCTCGCTGCGCTGTGCCAGCCTGTGTGGCCTGCGCTATGGGCTCTCGTGCCCTCTGGCTTCCAGCTGGGTTTGGCTGTGAGAGAATCATAGCAGGAGATCAGAAGGCGGGAGGACAGTGACGTAGAGTGTTACCCCCGTGGCTTCCTCCCTGTGGAGTCACCATCCTAGCTAACATCAAGTAGTCCCCACCATTTGTCCCTTTCTGAATCCCGGTTCCACTAACAGTTCTATTCTTTGCCTCTTTGGGCTTGGTAGGGTATGGTGCCCTATTGCTTCTGGCCCTAAACTACTGTATTATCCCCTGGGGTTTCCCTATAACTTTTTCACACCTTTCTAGTTGCCTTGTCAAACTCTTCTCAAATTATCCTAATCTGAGTGTATCATGTGATTCTTGCTGGGACCCAGACTTAAATAGCATCCTCTACGCCATGGTTCTGTTCAGCTGTCAGTCAACATAATTTGCTCAGAGTCCTCTGCAGACAATCTAGTCTGGTAACTTCTCCTAGAGCCAGGCCATATCCTATCCCTGGTGTCCACTGCATTCACATCTCTTCATGATTTTAAGGCATAGGATCTTTGTGTCAATCTGAATGACGCTGGTCTCTTTTAAGAGCTCATACTGCTGTAGTTGGCTTATTTACTTAATCATTTCCAGGCACTGTGATATCCACTTACAGAAGGGAGATCACCAGTGAGTGCAAGTTCAACCTGGAAGAAGATGGGCTACCTTTCCCCTAGAGGACTGTGTCTTAATTCTTCAGCTATTAGATAAACTCGAGCAGTTCACAGTCTGATATTATGAGGCATTGGATGCAGTTCATCGAGCAGGCTTAGAATTTGCACAAAAGGAAAAATATCCCTCCACCTCACCAACATCATCTATGTATGCATGTGCACCCTGATACATCAAAAGAGCCTCAAAAAGTTTTAAGCATGGGGTCAACATGAGCCCCAATACACTGGGAACTATTTCAAGCCAAAAAACATGACTTAAGCTTCTGTATCATCAGTATTGTTAACATAATGCTTTGAATAACACAATTGGTGTTTGTTCTTTAACTCGTTCCATCAACAAATGTCACTGAGCACCTACTACATATATGGCTGCTTTCTGGGCACTGTGGAGAGTCACAGTCATGAGCAGAATATACATAATCCCTGCTGCATGGAGCTTACATTTTCAATCAGGAGCAAAAAATTAACAGCTAAACAATCAATTGTTGAATTGCATTTATTATAAGTGCTGTGAAGGAAATCACAAGGTTCTGTGAAAGTGTATAACAGGCAGGTCGACAAAGTTTTCAGGCCAGGCGAGGAGTCTCTGAGGATGTGGCATTTGAGCAGAGCAGTGGTAACAAAAGCAGGTGAAGGAGCGGGCAGAGAGAGTCTGAGCATTCCAGGTGGGGAGAACAGTGTGAACGAGGGAACTGCAGCAGGAAGGCTTATGGCACTTTAGAAGAACCAAGAGAGGAGTAGAGGCTGGAGCAGAGAAAACCAGGGCAGGATGGTGGAAAATAAAATTGGTGCGATAGCAGGAGACAAATCCTACAGGACCTTGTAGACCATGTCTACAAGATACAGAACCTTTACCCTATTACTAGAACAGCTACTGAAAGGTTTTAAGCATGAGGTTATCATAACAAGATATTCACAAGATATTCACTTTTAAAAGATTACTCTGGAGTGGGGAAAGTGGAAGGTATGAGAGGATGCAGGGATATCAGACGGTGGTAACTTGGACTAAAATGGTGATCGTGGAGTTGGAAAGAAAGCACGAAATTGAGAGCTGTTCAGGAAGTAGAATCAAGAGGAATTTGTGAGGATGAAGGAGAAGAAGCAGTCAGGGATGACTCCTGGGTTCCGGTGTGTGTGGTGGAGTGTAATGTGAGCCATACACTGGGAGAAGGAAACCTGCAGCAGAAGCAAAGGGGTCGGGTGGCCACACCCTTCAGTTCTGGGCATGTGTCTGGTGTAGCTATGCGACATCCAAGAATTGTTCCAAGTAGCAGTGGGAGCTCAGGGGAATGAGGTGTGCTGGGCATCAAAATTTAAGAGTAGTATGGCAAATGAAACTATGGGCTACTAAGGAGAAAGTACAGGACTGAGCTCATGTTCAGTAAACTGTTGTAAATATCCCTGATCATCTTTATATGAGATAAGCACCCTCTTTCCCTCACCATGTCTTTCTGCATAACTTAGGACTTCATTATGATAGAATCTTGATAGGAAGTTGAGGTTGTGCCCTGGAAACTCCTTAATGTAAAAGCTCCATATTATGGGATGTATATATGAAGGTGGAAGACCAATCCTCAAAACCAGTCTTGAAAGGATGTTATTACTGTCATCAAAATATTTGAAAGTCTAAGTATTTTCATCCAGCATTCATAAACCTCAGTTATCTTGAATCACTTTTATATCTAGCAGTTCACCTCTTCTGTTTATTAGTAGGATACTGGGATTTGGATTCCCCGGCTAGTGTGTGCTTTATAAAGCTTGTTAACCTTCCTTAGTTTTCTCTGGCTAGCCACTAGCCTCATATTTACCTGGCATCACTAGTTGTCTATAGGTTCACAGATTGTCAGGACTAGAAAACTTTTATTGAAATCTCTTCATTTTATAAACGAAGAAAATGAGGTCTAAGAGAGATGATTGCTTGGGCCACATGGTGAGTTGGTGGTGTCGCAAGGCCACCCTCTGGGCTTCCAGTCCTGAGCCCAGCTTAACAATGCACTGCCTCTCCCCTTAACCGTGACTTTAAATTTCTCTTGTCTCAGAATTTTGAAGCTTCCTACTTTAAATTTTAAGAGACTCATTAATTTGCATATTTGACTCCCCCAAATGGAAACATTGCACATTTTCCTTCAAAGCCTTAATGGGCAGAGTTCTACTTGAAGAGATACTGATATTCTAGTTTCCAGTCAGAGAGGTGTACCAGATAGCAGCTGTGGGTGTTCTCTCTCTCTCTCTTTTTCCCTCTCTCTCTCTCTCTGTCTCTCTTTTTCTCTTCCTCCCCCCCAAATTAATGATGGCAGAGGATCATTTTCCTAAGCTTCTTGATATCCCTGTTCCTATCATTGCTTTCTATAAGGCAATATCTAATATTAGTTCTTCACAATCAATGCAACATTAGACCCATACAATACTTTAACAAATGTATAGGCCAGGAAAAAACTAACTTAAGACTTTATATTTAAACAACTTTTGAATGTCCTGATAATCTCTTTAAAACCTCTCATGTTTAATCATGATTTAATACTTTTAAGAAAAATGAATACCTAGTGTGCATATTGGGTAGTGCTTGATTGTAATTTTACAACATTTACATCTGCAAACACCTAGTTATAAATAGCTACTACTTAGAATATCAGTTGGAGAAAGATACATTGGAGAGATTGACTGAAGTGAAGAGATCTATGAATACAGATTTGGCTGTGGTAACAAAGACCCAAGCTCACAATACTAGCTTAAATATCCTAGATTTTTCTTGAGAGATGAAGCAATTCCTGGAGAAATGGTTTCAGGAGTCTAGATGTCATCTATCTCAGGGCTTCACGCCGTTGTGTGCATGGTTGAACATAGCATACCAGTGATGGGCCCACATGCCAGCAAGAAAAAGAGGGAAACAAGGGCAAGGAGAGCACAGCCATTCTTTTTAAAAGCACGTCCGCAACACATCACATCTCACTTCCCATTGGCTGGAAATAAGTCATGTGGCTACACCTCGCTGGAAGGGATGCTGGGAAATGTGGTCCTTAACTGGGCAGCCATTTGCTCAGAATCCTGTTACTGAAGAAAGAAAGGAAGATGGGATGCCAGGGAACAACCAGCAGTTTCCGTCATCTGTAAGAGATTAAGTAATAAGTAACATAGAAACTTTATTATTTTCATCTGTTAAACCAAAATAAATTTATATTCATATATGACAAAGCCATAAGGAAGAGCATAAGTGATTGTCGTCCCACACACGTGCTTATTAAAATCCAACAAGACTATGGAAAGTGGTTTGAGAAATCAAAAATTAGTCATTCTAAAAAGATAATGTGAGAAAAGGCCCTGCTAAGCCAGAGCTTATGTGGCATTTGACCTGAGCAGAAAAAGAAGTTTCCAGAGAGAATGCTCAAGGCAGAGAAGGACGGCAGCAGACTGCTGGCTGTGGTGCTGGAGGCATCAGATGTTTGCACTTGGCTCAGTAGCAGATCTTTGACTATTAGAATTGAGAGGTGGGCAGAGTCGATCACCCTACTGAGAGGACAACTACAACACAGGCTGCAGAGACTGACCAGAACCCTTTACTAGGGGCTCCCCATTGAGGCAGAAGAGGTGCAAACCACTGTTGCATGTAGCCACAGGGCCACTCACTGTAAACTCTAAGGCAGGACCCTGGGCTGCACCATGAACAAGTGAGGTGCTAGAGAGAAACAAAGCAGGAAATGAAGGAGGAGAGAAGTCGGGAAGGACATTGTCAATGACCCTCACCTGATGTCAGGAGATCAGGGAAATTGATACAGCAAGGTGAGCAAGACCAGACAGTGGCAGCCACCATAGTTAAGCTCATGGGCAAAGTAACCACTCGGGGTTAAGTAGCCAAAACATCTCAAAACCAAAAAGTCCTCTTAGTAGACTAAGACTTCTGACTCCTTCTAGGTATTATTGGAACTTTGCTCTGGAATTGATAGGAAAACATGAAGACCCTAATGGTCTCTTAATCTTTTTTAGAACTAACTTATTTCAATATTACCAATCAGTTAAGAAATATAGTACATACAAGAATCTTTGGCACTGGAATGTGTATGTTGTTAACATAGATGTTCTCCTCTTTATCTTATTTAAGAAATACTTTGTTTTATCTCAAACTGAAGATGGCTTTCTCCCATGGACCTTTCAGCTTCATGAGTCAATGCACAGTGCCTGAACTTCAGCAAGAGGAACACAGATTTCCTAGTCCATTATATCTGAGTGGTTTCTTGATGATAAAGATGTACTCGTGAAAGACAAAATTGTATTAATGAAGTGTCAAACACCAGAGCAGAAGAAAAATCAGAAAAATATTACAGATCAATATGCAGTCTTCAAAAATGAGATGACTCAAAGGTTTGAGGTCATAAAATATCAATAATGACAATATCCTATATGTGTAGCAAAGTGCTCTTACACATTGATGTAATTGTAACAAACACTGTGGAAAAGGTACCATTTCATAAGTAAGCAAGCAGGCTTAGAAAGTTTTAGTAACTTGTCTAAACTACCGTGACCCAAATCTTGTAAAAATAAGAATTAAATGCAGATGTTTTAACTTCACATCCAGGGATCTTTCCCATGTAACACCTGGCTCTTCAGAGCTTCAAGCAACATCATGAGTTTTTTTTATTTGTTCATACATTCATTCAACAAACACGTTGAATGAATGTTGAATGTTGAATGAATGTATTCAACACATACCTCCTATGTGCCAGCCACTGAGCACACTGTGACTGACAAAACATGGTCTCTGCCTTCACAGTAGATTTACAGTCTGGCAAAGGACACAGTCATGTAATCAAAATGGGCCATTCTGAAGCAGTGAGACGTACACTGCAATAGCAGGAATGGAGCAGGCTGAGGGAGCACCTGTGAAAGGCATCTCGCCAAGTGAGCTGGAGAGGCTTCCCAGAGGAATTGATGTTTACACTGAATCCCCAAGGGTGGGTAGGAGTTGAAGGGCTGAAGAATGTTCCAAGCTAAAAATAAAGCATATGTAAAGCCACTCCTGAGAGGGAGGTGACCGTAAGTCATGTCCAGAACAGAAAGAGACCCAAAGGGTCTACAAATTCAACTTAGTGTACCCATTCCTACTATTTGGGTAATTAGCGACATCATCCATCCGTCTATCTATTCATCCATACATCCATACATGCATCCCTCCATCCGTCTTCCCACCCATTCTTCCATCCATCCATCTGTCCATTCACCCTCTCTCCCTTCCTTTCTTACTTCCTTCCTTCGTTCTATCCATCTACTCACCATCCATCCATCCATTTGTTCCTAGTAGGTGCTAAGATATTTATTGAATTAATTAATTAATTTTAAAAGCCTTTATTGAAAGACCTAGTATGTGTCAGACACTGTGCCAAACAGTGTGGACGGAATGAAGATACTCAAGACATTATCCCACCTGACATGAAGCTTAAAATTTAATTGAAGAGATTAACATGTACACACAGTACTACAGTGTAAGCTGGATGGAACACGTGTGTTAAGAGGTACCCTAAGAATTTATCACTGGCTGTGAGGATATTATATGGAGGGACATCTAAGTTTCCGTGATAAAATTAATAGGCCAACTCAGACTGAACATTCTCTATCTTTTTCTTTTGTCTGTCTGCTTATTTCATTTTGTTTTGTTTCCGGAAATTTGTGTTTCAACAGATTCTGTGGCAACAGCATCCAGGCCACTGCTAGTTGAAGTTGCCAAAACTCCTGGTGCCAGCCTTGGGGTTGCCCTAACTACCTCGATGTGCTGTAACAAGCAGGTCATTGTCATAGACAAAATCAAATCTGCAAGTATTGCAGACAGGTGAGTATTGTAGAAAGTGCCTACTTTTCAAAACTGTGATGTGTTTAAAAATATACACACATACGTAATACATACACATACATGCATAGACATACACAGTAAAAACAGCTCTCTTGCCAGTTTATACAAGTTTCATGTAGGGAAGCAAGTTACTGTTGTGGGGCTTAAAAATACTCCTCTCTCGGCCACCCTGTGATGTAATTTCACCTCATCCAGATGCTTGGTGTGGCCTTTAGGCAATAGGAAAAAAAAGTTAAGCAACCAAGCAAGTTTTCTTGCTGCGTCCTAGGGTAATGGGACACAGTTCTTGACATAGGGTAGCTGAGCAGATCTTTATTGAGCCCCACGCAGGGAAGTCATGGGTTTTCCTGAATTGTTAACAATTAAATCCTGCTACCATAAAATTTTATTCCTTTTTTCTCAAATAAACAAAACAATATTTTTAAAAAATAATGCAACCTTTAAAGAAAGGTCCTATTCTGTTAATCTGAGGATTTCACAAATTTCAAGGCCTAGGTCTCTTAAAACATCATTCATTCCAATACCACAATAAAAATGAAAAATTTCTTGTTCCTAATTATTATTTTAGACTCTTGTTAAGGTGAAAGGGGAGAAAAACAAAAAAGACTGCTTTCCCACCTAGTAAGTTATTTTACAGCTCCTGGTAAGAAAACTCCCTTCTTCCATAGCTGCAGCACTCCAAGTACATCAACGTGGGATTATATTTTTAGATGGAAGCCATGACTTGAAATGCTTTTGTCTTGAGAAACAAACTATTCGCACTGGAAATTTTTAGATATACTGTACTGGAATGCCCGTCTCCCCTGTATGTTTCCAGCCTCTTCTCCACGTGCCCTCGTCCTGCCTGAAAAAGCTCCAGCTGTGGCGCAGTGACCTGCAGCACCCCCCGTCGTGGTCAGTCTACAGCTCCACTGTGGTCTCACCCCACATTCGGTCCTTTCCAGCCACAGCCATTGATCCAGGGGTGTTCTCCAGTTCAATGGTGCAGGAGGCTTTAATTTTCTCCATCTGTTTTTTTCCCATTCCACAGCGGGTAACCAGTTTAAGGAGCTGTCCCCTGGACTGGTGCGTCGTCGGGGTGCTGGCTGCTGTGCTTGCTTTTCTCAGCTTCCCCACTGGCCAGTCTCTTGAGTGCAGCAAGATGTAGCGGCTACGCCCCCGCCCCCAGCTTTCCCCGTGACTCATCGCGAAGGCCCGACTTTATTCCTCATTGGACTCTTGCATAATTTCCATCATCATCGAGAGCTTTTGTACTAATACATGTTTAACTCCAGAATAACAAAATATAGCACAGTAATAAACGACTGGTGATCTGGGAGCTTGTGTGAGAGGATTCTGAGGAAGTTTTAGCTGAATCTCCCCCAAGTTATTCTCATTCCCACGTAAAATAGAACCTAATCCAATTCTGTGAGCCACCTGTCTTGAGATTCTGAATATTTACCAACTCCTTATTATAGATAGAAAAGCCTAGAAGGAAAAAAACACAAAAAAAAAGTCAAGGGGAAAAATTTTCCTGTTCTTCACTCCATTTTTGCTCACGTCCCCACAACTTTCAGCATCAACACGCCCAAATGAGTTTTTTTTTAAGAAGGACAAAGAGAAAAACATTTCCTTGAAATGTTCTGCATTTTCCGCAAGGTTTCACATTCATATTCCTACCCAAGGTACTTAAAATGTGACAGATGGTGTTTCCTATAGCACTCAAACTTTTCTCTCTTTTTTTTAAAGTAAATGAAAACTGTGTGAAATTTTAATGATGAAAGACATGAAAGTCAGATTCCCAAGAGGAAGGCACTTCATCGTACTTCATCTCTCCTTTCCGTAGATGTGGCGCACTGCACGTGGGAGATCACATCCTGTCCATCGACGGAACCAGCATGGAGTACTGCACCTTGGCGGAAGCAACCCAGTTCCTGGCAAACACCACCGACCAGGTCAAGCTCGAGATCCTCCCCCATCACCAGACCCGCCTGGCCCTGAAGGGACCTGACCACGGTGAGATGATCCATCTGCATGAATCTCGTTACCTTGCCCTTGCAGTCGTTGCCTGCCCCAGCAGAGTCAGAAGGCAGAAAGACATTGAGCTCATTTCTGCCTTGATTATTTCTTTTCAAAACAAGGTAACCTTTAATGCTAATTCATCTTCCAAATCCTTTTTTCCAAACCACACGTAATTTACTTGGAGCTCCAAAACTGAGGAAAGAAACATTCTTTGAAATAGAATTTTCAGGCTAGTACTATTTGATTTTTTTTTTTTTTTAAGTCTGGTGCAAATTGAATGTGGAGAGAAGGCTAATCATTTGACTTCCTGGTATTCATGTTGAATTTCCGGTCTGCATGAAGGCTAAGGAAGGCAAACAGTAAAACTCCCACTTTTTTAAAAACAAAGTAGACATTAATAACACAACCTTCAAATATTTGGCAGGGGTGGGGGAAACAGTTGTATGAAGAGTTGGCTTTCTGTATGTTTTGTCTGTTTGCCAGAGTAGTTTTTTTTACCGAGAATAGAGAACAACCTTTCTGACTCAACGTCTTGCCTGGGACAATCACAATATTTGTCTCCATTTGTTCAACAAAAAGTATCAGCTGAGGGAATCGGCATTTTCGTTGCCTTGAAGTTCACAGATACGTTGGCTGAGTATTTATAGACCGTCCGCCTCAGTATCTTTAAACAAAGCCTGGTACAGAAAAAGAGGACTTTGAGCCCCAAATCAAATGCAGTTGGGCTTTCCCAGTGGGGTTGTTGTTCTAACTCCTTCTCTGACCTGTTCTTTAAACCAATTTTTTTTTTAATCCCTTGAAATTAAAGGCCTCATTAGTGGTGTCAGGGTGGCCTGAAGGCCTGAATGTTTCTGTGTGTTTAGAAACAGTGCAGTTTTCTCAGGAATTGAAATTTTTGTTTATGAGAAGGTCATTTATTATGTTTCCCACCTTCTAAAACACACTACACTTGTCCACAATTTGGGGAAAAAAAAAAAAAGAGGGACTAGATAATTTTCATACTGAATGAGTCAGCTGGATGCAACCTTTTTAATTAAGTGGAGCTTAGACAGCCCTGAAGCTAATGAAAATCTCTAGTAGAGCATCACCCTTATCAGATTTTAATTTTACACATTGGAGTAGAGAAATAATGCGGCATAGGCAGGTTAGGAAAAGAAAATCAGCATTACGGTATTTGAAAGAAAACACTAAGCAGCTCTAGGAAGGCGCCGTTCCTGGGAACGAACACGGTTCCTCTCAGGTGGCCCGTGGCCTTTCCTGTGACCGGGCTGACAGGAGTGATTTCTGAAATGGTTTAAGTTTCTTTAAATTAACCAGAAGTTGTCACTGGATGTGAAGCTTCGTGGTTTTAAGAATGCACACTGCGGAGTGCTCTTTCAGCGTGGGATTTTGCTTGCTAAATTCTGGTATCAGCGAAATGGAAATGTGTAACAGACCCTTTTAAAATGTTATTGTCTTTAGCAACCTCATTTATTTTCCTTTAATTTGCCTTGTATACAAATCATAAATAATTCAAATAGTTTCCAAGTCATGAAATATTAAATGTTTTTACCTGCCAAGACAATTTGAAAAGATTAATTTATATGCTAAAATGTACGGACCAAGAACAAATTTTTTGTCTTTACTGTGGTAACCTGATGTCATTTGTATGGGGAGCAGGAAGCTGATAGTTTAAGTAATTCTAGCATCTGCTGCAAGACCCACCATCTACTTTTGCTGAAAGTTGTTCACGATCTTCCCTGTCTAGCATACAGGCGCTTCCCCTACATTTCACATTAAAACCAGACTTGCATTTTCAAGAGGAAATAAATATTGCTCTACACATAATTAAATTACAGTGAAGAAGGAGAAAAAATACAAAAAAAAATGTTTATTGTGTTTACAATTTCTCAACCTTCTATTTTTGTATTAATGGAGTTTCCCATAGTTTTACTCTTTGTCCACAAGAAAGTTCTGGTTATTTTTTCAAGATCTCTGATGCTTAAACAGTGTGTCTCTCATCCTTTGGGTGAGAGATACAGAATTTCCTGAATTTTGTTGGCAGCAAAGCATTCACCACAGTGTTTTCATGGCTATGTAGAAATGAATCTATCAACTCTGAGTAAGAGGTTAGCTGTGCTTTTCGCTGGTAAATAGCAGCATTAAAGAAGCTGACAAAAATGAGTTTTCGATGAGGCTAGAAATTGTTCCCACTGATGGCCTTTAGGGGACATAATCATGACTGAAGGAAACTAAGATTTTGGAAAAGAAAATGTGACCAGAGTCACCAGGTTCTATGCATTCAGAACCAGGAGGACCTTCCATTTTGGGAGCTCCAGGGGCAGCCACTGGAGCAGCTATTGCCTGGTCTCCGGAGCATCCCAAGCCGGGCAAGAGGATACAATCAGAGAGGAGAACAAAGAAAAGTCACTTTTGTGCCATATACCTCTTGAGACTACAGCAGTGATGTCACCGTGGAATGATATGGAAAAGCATTCTATTTTAAATTCCCTGTTCACTTATCCATAATAAGGGACTTAGGACTACCCATAGGAAGAGGCAGTGGAGTTTGGTGGCTGAAGCAGGGACTCTAAAATCATACTTTTGGGCTTCAACTCTGGCTCTACCACTTGGGATTATAAGCAAGTTGCCCAACTTTTTATACCTCAGTTTCTTCATCTGTAAAATGGGGTTTATAATAATACCTGCCTCCTTGGAATATTGCGAGCATTATCTGAGATAATTGCATGAAAAAGCACCTATCACAGTGTCTGGTAAATAAGCACACAGTGAAAATAGGCTGCCATTATTGGCACTATTAAATGAGAGAATGTCTATGAATGCTTTTTGCAAAATGAAAGAGCATGCCAAAAATGCAACATCTTACCGTTAAACTTATGAAACACTTGCCTAATATATGAGTATCAAGTACACTACTATAAACCATCACATTCCAATAGCTGTGGAATGTACATTCAAAATAGGTAGTAGCTCTCTTCTCTGACCTACATTATTTGTTGAACACCTTTTGCATTCGTTATCCATTGCATACAGTTTTGTGCATTATCTTATATAATTTTTGTCTCTTAATTATTTTGTATGTATGAAGATTTAGTCCCCAATAATAGCTCAAATTCAAGGTAAAGGCTATGACCTACATTTAACCTGCCTGCAACAATTGGTTCAGTGCTGGGCAACCAATAGATGCTAAATAACATCTTTCTTATTGAACCATTAATTGGGCTTGACAGTCCTAACAAATACCCAGTAATGATCAAAGCACTTAATAAAGAAGTGGGTTAAAAGGTGAGTGTAGTCCATTACCTGTACCCTGCCTTCATGAAACACAGACAATACTTTTGTCAAAAGTATAATAGAGTGGCTTTGTTGTAGATTAGCCAGACCCTGCAATAACTGCATCTTGCTGAAATGTCTTCTTGTAACCCCAAAGTAGAATAAGGATGGTGAAAGAAAATCCATTAGGGACATCCTCTGCAACACACTTTTCTTGCAAGGAAAGTGCTGCTACAGTGTAGACAGGGGCACTCTGGCTGATACTCCTATTCATTCGTTGCCTCTGTTCATTTATTTATTTATTCGTTCATTCCATAGTCAGTATATACTAGGCACTGTTTTAGTTGCTAGGAGATATCTAGTGAGCAAGACTTGTAGAATTTACGTTCTAGTATAGAGAGACATATAAAAATATGCTAACCACATAAAGCCATTTCAGACAATCAGGAGCACCATGAATAAACTATAACACAGTAGTGGGATAGCATGGGTGAGGACGGCTCACCCATGGAAACATCAGCCAGGGAAATCAGCAACGACGTCTCTAGGGAGGTGGCACCGGGGCTGAGACCTGAATGGTGAGAAGGAACCCGCTGTACAAACAACTGGGGAGAGAACAGCAAGTGCAAAGGGCCTAAAGTGAGGCAGGACAGAGCCTAGCTTGTTCTAAGAACAGATGTAAGATCAGTGTGGCTAAAACACATGAGTGATGGGGAGAGTGGGAGGGGTGACGCTAGGGTGGTAAGTCGGGGCTGTGTTTGACTCTCTGTAATGGTGAGCTATTCAGGCAGGAGTGACTTGATCTAACTCATGTATATGAAAGATCTCCCTGGCTGTGTTGTGGAGGATGAATGCAGGAGGTGAATCAGGGAGCCACGTCTGAAGCTGTGGCAGGGGTCTAGATGAAGGAGACAGTGGCTTGAACGAGGATAGCGGAGAAGGAGAGGGAACCCACACCAGAAATGGCAGTGGGCTGGAAGGAGCAGGCTAGATGGTTTAGGGCTACAGAATTATGGTGGCTGCAAGAGTATTCTTCTGCACATTGCTGAGAAGGTCTCTAAAACTTAACTGTCCAGTGAGTGACATTTGTTGGGTGAGAGATGCATTTATTTCCTTTACAAGGTACTTTATTGTTGGCAAGTAGGCAAAAAGTAGGCAGAGTCAATAGTATTACTCATCGCTCATTTGTTTTTATTCTGTATACCAGCCCCATGCTAAGAATCTTATGTGCATAATTCTCACAGTAGTCCTGCAGGGTAGATGCTTTCATGATCTCCATTTGACACAGGAGGGAACTGAGATTCCGAGAGGCTGGGTGGCTGGCCCAGGAAGGGCTACAGGCAGAACTGAAACGAGGTCTGCCACCCCCCGGGAGCGATCTGCCCGTGCTAGCGCTTTTGTTCCGTGTATTGTTGCATTCCAGAACGAACGTGGAGTGACCAATGAAGTTGATACCACAGATGATACAACTTAAGCTCTTTTCTAAATGACCGTCCTTTAAATGCTTACAGAGTAGTCAGCCTCTCTACGTGAATAATTACTGCTAAATAATTCACCTGTAAGATAGCTAACATCAGAATCACAGAAGTAGGAGATATAAGTTCATATGTTATTTTTGAGCTCTTTTGAAAAATTGAATGGAAAAATTCATATCAGACATAGTAACAAACACTATATTGCTCATATTTCAGAACACTGGGTAGAAAATCATATCTTAACATTGAAATCAGAAGGGAAACATGATAAACATTTTCTAAAAAATATAAGAGATACCAAGACTTTCAAATAAACTTTATTAAAATTTTATGGCATCTTAAGGAAATATAAGAACATGTGAAATATTTTAAGAATTAAATATTTTAATGTAAACATACTTTTCAAAAATAATCGTAAAATATAGAGACTTTTATCTTCTTATTAGTCAGGATACAGATAAGATTCCGATGCTGATGGATGATTAGAGTGGTTTATTGTTGAGGAAAATCAAGTCCAAATGATGGATCGGAGTGTAATTAAAATGTCAGAGCAATAAATTGTGATGTGTGACTAGTAAACCACTCGAATCATGAACCAATGTGATTTATTGTTCCTTCTTTTCTTTTTCTCAAAACAAATGCTACTAACTGGCCAAGATTTCCAAATCTTTAATTACTAATTGTGTGCATAGATCTTGATGGGGCTGACTTTTAAGTTAAAAAAAAATGTTTTTAATCTCTACTGTGAAGCACAGGGGGAGATTAGAAATTGATTCAATAGTCATCTTAAAAGGAGGAAAAATGAACTGGGGAAAGACATGCATTATTCTTGGGAAGATGAAAAGTTTCCATCCTTGATGTTAATCATCTATATTGCTGACCACTGAGAAAGGGCAAAGCCAAGTAGATTTTTTTTTTCTTTGTGAGTAGCTTTCATTTTTTGTTACACTTTTTATTTGTGCAATTCAGTTACTTTTTCCTCTTTTTTTTGGTTCTTTGTTTGTTTGTATGTTTTTCTTATTTCTCATCATCACTTCATATGGGCAGTGAAAATTCAGAGGAGCGACAGGCAACTTACCTGGGATTCCTGGGCCAGCAGCCACTGCAGCCATCACACCAACCATCACTGTAACACGTACCACCCTGACCACTGCAGAGTGCCAGCCCTGACATTCCCGAAAGCGCCTCCTCCAAACAGCCCTCGTAATGTTCCAGGCTTTCTCCTCCTGGTCTTTTATTTGAATTATCTTCTTCTCACTCCTTCCTCCTCTAATTCATTCCATCTTTGGCGTCATGGGTATTGTATGCTTTTTTTTTTTTTTTAATGTAGTAGCAACTTATCATTTCTGACATCTCCTAAGTCTTTTTCTTTTTCATCAGAAAGCATTTGTTGTTAGAAAAGGCGTAAATGTTCAGAATGCTTTATATGTGGCTCAGGAAATAACAGCTCAGAATATTATATCGAGTACAATGTTCTCAGATCTTCTTTGTGTTTGTGGAATCACTTATGAAATTCATGTCAGAAAATATCTATGAAAATGAGATTATGTATGACGCATTGAGTTGTTCATAGAGAAGCATGTTTTAATGGGTTTTTTTATTTCTTTTTTTTTTTTTTTTTTTGTCTAAAGCAAAACTCGTAGAGTCTCTTTGTGTTCCTATGTGCTTACGAGGACCTTGCTGTTCCTCAGCATTCACAGGCTCTTGTAACTCTGAGATGCTAAAGCGCTGTCTCCTGGGGCCTGGTGTCTGTCCGGGTGGGGTACTTACTAGCCATCACTGTTCATCGTGTGTGTTTGTCTGGGTCATTGCTGGCTGGCAGATGTGGCAGGCTCACGCCCCACTTGAGAAGGCTCTGTGCCACGTCTTCACTCTCTTACAGCAGCTCTGGTGTCTTCGTCCTTCTCTCCTACCTCCATGAGTGCATACAGCCTGAGCTCCCTGAACATGGGCACTTTACCGCGAAGCCTCTACTCCACGAGCCCGCGTGGCACCATGATGAGGAGGAGACTGAAAAAGAAAGACTTCAAGAGCTCACGTAAGTAAAATATGTGCCAACGGCATTTGGCCCAGAGAGAATGTCTTGGAAATACTGAAACCTAAGGGAAGAGTGTTTCATGGGGCCTGATTGATCGGGTAGATCTGATCTATTGACGTGATACCCATTATCTACATGATAATGGTTGCACTTGACTGTAACTTCAGACTGAATTAGTTCACACTACCTTTGCCTACAACTTTTTATTTTTGAGATTTTTTTTCTTGCTCTTTTGATGTCATAACATAAGCAAAGACGTGATTTTTCCTTTTAAGACTCCTTCTTTATATTCTGGGTGACTTTGGACGTGAAATCTTTGTTCTTAGTTTCTTATTCACTCTAAAGCAATTTTGTGAAAACTATGCTACCCCCTTTTGATAAATATAAGAATCTCATGCATTCATTTAATGCTATTGTACATCTTATACTAAATTATATTTTATAACCCCCCCTCCAAAAAAGCAATGATAAATTCAAACATTCCTTTTCAAACTCTGCCTCATTCCCCAAGATTCCAATACTTTTCCCAGGAAGATACCCTACTGATAATCACTGATCTAACATATATTTCTTGTTATCCCCTCCAGCCTTAAGAAGGTTGGAAGGATGCTCATCTTTACAGCAAGCCTCCTAAAGTCTAGGAATTTCAATGCTGATTCTTATAAATATGATCTGGACAGCCAAACACCATACAAACTAAGCAAAACTAGGAAAGTGTAGTTGGCTACTTGTTTTGGGATAGCTGGTTGTATGTATAAAGAGAAAAAGTATTACTGAATACCCCAAAATGAAGGAAACGCAGATGTCTCCTAAATTTGTCTTTACTGTCAAGGAAGATCATAATCTCATAACTTTTGGAGGAGGAGAACACCTACCTCTCCAGCCAGATCCAGTCATAGTCTAGAGAGGTGTGAGTATTTCTTGTCCTATATCCCTTGTGGTGGCCATGATTGTAATTCCTGTAAATAAAGAAGACGAGATTTCTTCCTGTGCTCACCATTGGAATAAAAATAGGAAACACCCTTAAGTTATTAAATAAAACCAAACCTGGATACTTCATGGCTGGTGTGGCCCTATTGGCTCTTCAGCTTGTTTGTTAGAGACTCCTCTCCCCAGGAGGATCAGTCTCCCACCTCCCCAGTGCCACCACCAGTGCAGGACACCAGCGGTCACCGATGCTGGGAAGTAGTGTCTCCATGTTACAGAAACCTGAAGGTTTCTTTACAAAGACATCCTATTGCAAAAGACAGGGTCACCCTTATGATATGTACATGGTTTTTGACTTGCGTATACCTTCAAATAGAAAGAGATTTGTCATCTTTCGTATGTGAAAATGATGGTAAATTTGGAATTAGGCAAATGAAAGAAGATTGAGTTTAGTCAAAATGTGAACAAAGAGATTCTAGAGTCCCATATTGTTTTTGCTGACACTAGAGTAAATTATCTGGTCTTGGAAGAAACCAGTTGAAGACAATATAGTGAACTGCTTAGGAACCTAGACTCTGGAGCCAGGCTGCCTGGGTTCTCATCCCAACATCACTTTCTAGTTGTAGGACCTTGAGTTAGTTTCCTAATAGGGATAATTATAGACCTTACTTCATTGGGCAGTTGTGAAGATTATATGAGATTATGTGTGTGTGCACATATGTGTGTTAGAACAACACCTGATAAATAGTAAGCTCTATCTAATTCTTAGCTATTTTGAATAATTTGTATTACCTATTACATGCCTGAATCCGAATTGTCATGTGTGAAAATCTCTTGACATTGCTCTCAAATTTAGGCCTTTTTCACAATGGGTACACTTTGACACAAATACGTAGGTCTCAAGTCTTACGTATGATATCTTTAGGGGTGATGGTGAATATTTACAAATAGAATTTTTTATCTATAATGCTTTGTGTACAGTGCTCATTGCTGACAGCACCAGTGCCCACTGCACTCCAGCCTGGGCGGCAGAGCAAGACCCTATCTCAAAAAAAAAAAAAAAACTCAGACAGAAACATACTAACAGCCGTCAGCAGGCAAAAGCAATTTAAATGAACTTACAATGTTTGCAACTCTGCGTCAAAGACTAGCCATTTGTTTGTGTTAGGTAAGACTTGCTGTGTTGATTAGGGCCATTAGTGAATACAAATGAGTGATAGTATGTTTGGTTATCTCAGGTTGATAGTTACACATCTTAAATTTTGTATCAGGAAACAAAGCTGAGGCCACACTGCCACTGATATGCACAAGCAACTCCAAATTCTCTCTTGAATGAACGCATTATTATCCAGCTTGGTAGAAATATAGACAGAAACCGGGTTCAGGAAATTTCCAGTTGTTTGTGTTTGCTGTAGACATTAGCCACTATAGCACCACTGATAATACATGTACCAGAATGTTTACAAGTGTGTCTCAGGAGATCATACATTTTATATTTTAATTAGACAATAAAGTCCAAACGGCAGGAACATTTATTCCCACTTCAAAAAAACCAGAAAAAAATTATAGAATTCTAAATTTTCAAAAAAATTGAGAATTTCTTTTCTTTTATTTATTGCTTAAACTTAGTATGGCCACATTAGATGTAAAGGTCTTCCCGAATAACTGATAATAAAAGTTTTATTGCCACTTTCTCTATACCGTGTTTTATTTCCACCACTTTATTTATGTCTTTATTCTGTGCCACCGTTTGCTGCCCCCTTTCTAATGTGTATGTTTCTATAGCAACCGGGCCATTTGTATGGATGGTGAATCATGGCAAAAGTCACAAATATAATGAAAAGTCTCTTTGCTGTATTGGTGATGAGTTGAGACCAGAGCTTGCAAAACAGAAAATTCTCACGTTTCCATTACAAAGCAGGGACATGCCCAGAAAAGAATGAAATCTTCTCAGATAAATATCAAAACATTCCGTGTCATTGACAAAAGGGGAAAATACAGGAAGTCTGAAACAACATGTTACATGTACTAAAACAGGAGGGTGCCGTGTTTGTTTCATAGGAGAATGATGAGTACATCAAGCGCTAGGTTTTGAGAAGTGTCACAAAGCCCTGGGAGGGTTACAGAGCCATGTCATAGAGGGAGCCCTTTCATCTCCTCCCCGGAATCTTGCTGGCCTTTCCTCTACTTCCTGGGCTGCCCCTTTTCATGCTGCAGAGGCCAAGTCTCATTCCAGAGCGCCGTCACACCCCGGTCATGGCAGCATGCCTGAGCAATGGATCCAGCTAGTTTCTCCTGCTTTCTGCTTCCTGCTCCCATACACAGGGCCAGTGTAGAGACTCTGTCTGTTCTCAGTCTGCCTGAATTGCAGCAAAGACTAGAAGATCAAACATATTTCCAGAAGGATCTTTGCTTCTTTTGTCATCATCACTTACTACTAGGGAGGGTGACATTGACAAGAGCTGAAAGGAAGAAAATGAAAAAATGTGACAACTTTTCCGGTTCCTTCTACCTACGTAGGAAAAAAGAATGGAAGATAAGGGCAGCTAATGGTAAGCTTGTATAAGTAGTCATGCAGCAAGCCCTGGAAGGGAAATACTTAAGAGCTGCCCCCTCATTTGCAGAAAGGAGCTGTTGGCCACCTCTGCTGCGCTTCTGAACTGGATCACATGATACACAGTGTGTTGGGTCTCCAGCGTGTGAATGCTAGTGTGGACCCCTTTAGCGAAAAAGAAGTCTCAACTTACAGGATCAAGTAATAAAAACACATTATATTAATAAATCTTTGGGGCCCTTTGCTCTCTCTACTTTTAAAACGCTTCTTGTATCTGATAAGAAATCTCACAGCCTTCTAAATTAAATAAACGTGTAGCAGATGTTTAAACTTTTGAAGCCAAAGAGCTGTCTTTGGCTCCCCCGCCCTTCCTTACACTAGGAAAGACAAGATTTGACAAACACACAGTCATTCCCTGCAAACCTGAAGAACTATGAATGGAACCTTCCATGTGTGAATTGGAACAGGGCAGAGCAGACGCAAATCCTGAACGCAACATCAGCACACAGCAGTCAGCAGGAGTCAAACGTGGAGTGTCAGCAATTGAGTCACTTCCGTCTTCACCCTGAGTAGACGTGGACAAGCCCCAAGCAGGAGCCAGTAGCTTGCAGCCTGGTGCAGACTGGATACCTTGCAGGAGTATCTGCTAGTGGAGGGAGAATTCATCATACAGATTTTTTAAATGACAGGGTTATAATTCATTAATCACCTTCATTTTCTTCTGCTGGCTGATCACATTAATGAAGCAGGATAATTAAGCTCATCTCCTTCTCTTCCAAGTAATACTGGTGGCTTTTTCTTTTGACTCATCTTTAAATCTGCAATTTATCGGGCAGTAATTTTCAAGACTTTTATATATGTGACTAATCAATACATACAATTTCAAATGAAATTTTATCGTTTCCAAGGAAAGATTCCAATATGTCAGAGGACTTTCAGAGATCATTGTAAGATCTGAAATTATTTAATATAATCCTATATTTAGACTATACATTATAACGTTATATAATTTTAAAACCAATGTATGATATATGTTTATTTTAAATATTAAATTAAGTCTCCTAATAATTTCTATCCCCTCAACTTGCCTCCAGATAGAGCTTATAAAAGTAATGATACATTGAATTAGCAGTTATTTCTGTTTTCAAAACCTTCTAGAGAATGAAATTCCTCAACTGTCTTCTTTGTTCCAAAAAAATATAGCAAATGTCTCCTTTGAGAGGGTTTTCACTATATCTAATCTAATCCCACCTATTACTATTAAATTGACCTGTTTTTTCTTGGTTCTTTCTCAGTAGAGATGGCAAACAGCTGACAGAGGGTTCAAAAACAGTTTTTAACTCTAAGTTATCTAAAAATCATTATCAAATTGTGATCTCAAATGGAAAAAATATGAATGTGAAAGTATAGAGTCACAGAAAGTAAAGTGACCCTGCCAAAGTCCAAAAAGCTTCACCTAGAAGATAAGTGGATGTAACCCGCCAAGTAGGTGATGCTGTAATATTACAGTCCCGTCTGCTGTGAATAATAAATGGAAAGAAACACGCTCTGCAGGTCCTTACTGACAGGAAATGGTGTCTTCTAGTGGTCTTATGCCACTGGTAGCAAAAGTATGATCTAGAGAGCAAAGTACATTCAACATCAGCAAAGCACTTTTAATCTGAATTAAATGCAATCTGAATTAAAATATGATAGTCCATGGAATTGTCAGACCTGGCATTGTAGGCCACCACCTGTAAAAGGGGTGGAGGCTACCTTCACCCCGACACTGGCTATGTTGACCTTAATGCAGCCGAGACAGAATGGTCATGGTGCTTCTTAAGGAAAAGTATATTTTTTTCCCTTACTCATCCCGGATAAATGATTCACCTCACCGTCCCCTGTCCTATCAGCTACAAGCATCTATCATGGCAGAAGAGTTTGGGTCCTGAACAACAACTTCCATGGGTGAATTGGAACAGGACAGAGCAGCCGCAAATTCTGAACACGATGGCAGCACCGACTGGTTACAGGATTCAAACACGAGGTGTCAGCAGTTCCTGATGGTCATTCAGCAGCATCTACATGCAGTGTTGATTCCGAAAAGGAAAATGTAGATGACATCACAAAACTTGATTCATTCCCCACTTATTCAGCATTTATTGAATGTTCCAGGCACCATGATTCCAGAGATTAAAAGATCGTGTCCCAAGCTTTCAAGAAGTCAGGGTCAAGTGGAGAGACAGGCAGGCAAATAAAAACCTGATAAACACTGAGATAGGACAATGTGTGAAAAACGTGGAAATGAAGAAAGTAAGTACCCAGTTCTGCCTGGATAAAGCAGAGAAAGGGACACTGAAAACTCTGGTCAGGGTTGAAGGGACAGAGGGCACAGTGTATACAAAGACACAAAAATGTGCAGGACGAGCAGGGCCGGACACAGGACGTGGAGCACAGAGCAACACGAGGGTGCACGGGCAGGAGAAAATGAACTCACGAAGGGGCCTGTGTGCTCTGCTAGAACGGAAAAGTTTGTTCTATTAGAACAGGGAGCCACTGAAAGATTCTAAACTGGGGATGACCTTTGCATGTTGGAAAGGCTACTCTGGCAGCAGTTGGAGGCTCTTGCCATAAGACAAGAGGCAGGGACACTGGTTAGAGGTCTATACAGTAATGTTTACTAGCGATGAGGAGGCCCTACTCTAGGGGAGTAGGTAAGTTGGGGCGTTATCGTATCAGGGAACGTTCATCTGGCAACAATACACAGAAAACATCAGGTGTGAGAGGACCCAGAAATACGTATGTTAGCATAATTGAAATAAAAAGTAATGAAAGCCTGAACTAGGACATTGAAAGTAAGAAGGGAAAAAAGGGTTTATCTGAGATATATTTCAGTGATCATCCTGAAAGTCCTTAGTAATCAATCGAATGTGAGACAAGGGAAGTTGTGAGTCAAAGGCTACTTTGAGATTTCGAGCCAGGACTATAAACACCCTGGTCCAGTTGACAGAGATAACAGTGGCAATGACGAGGGAAGATGATTAACTCAGTTTTAAAAATGTTGAGTCTGAGGAGTCAAAGAGACATTTTGTGGATGGGATGTCCATCAAGTAGGGAAAATTCATCGCTGGAGCTTAACCAGAAGTACAGAGAAATATTTGAGAAGATGCATACGTAGGTCATAGTGCAGATGTGTCAGGAATGAATGAGGGCAAGAATGGAAGTAGAAAAGGCTTAGGACAGAACTGTGGGCTGGAATACAGAGAGAACCGGCAGGGGCTGACGAAGTAAGAAGCTAAGAACAAAGCTTCATCAATACCTAGAGGACAATTTTGGAAAGAAAGGGATGGAGCCAGTAAGTAGTTGGAGCAGATGAGACCATTGATTTGGGCAATCAGGAAGTCATCAGTGAGGGCAGTTTCAGTAAAGATGAAGGCAGAAGCCAAATTTTAAGCAGTTTTCTGAATGAGTACAAATCTATAGACCGAGGGCAGAAAGCTACGAGAGTAAGCATGGGAGTTTGGAAAAGCAGCAAGAGAGAAGGGTTTTATGGCACAAAATCACAGAGAGGGTGGAAAGGGATAGAATTAAAAATATTAAAAGGAGAAAGGAACCTTGAAATGGAAGGACAGCCACATCCTCCTGAAGAGGAAGATAAAAGAGAGAACAGAGAAATGAAATTAAGGTGGAGGAGAATGTTGTGTAAAGAACTCTTATCAAATGGTTGGATCTTTTCAGTTTTGCAGGAAATGAGGTGAAAAGTGAAGTTTAACCCTTAATTAGGATAGAAACAATTGAGACAGATCCTTCGAGGAAGCAAATAAGGTGCCAAAATATTATACAACAAAGGATTCCAGGACCCAATAGACAGTAGTGTGAGTTGGTAGTGACTTTCTCTAGCCCATTAGGCAACTTAGTAACAGCAGTGCAGTTGACTGGGCATTGCCAAAGAGTATAGAGTATTAGAGGATAGAAAATCCCGCGAGGTATAAGAATATTTGATCCTAGCAGATACATCATTGAGACGGTCACCAGGGGTACAGGTGGCGTGTGGAGGGGGAGTGACACCAGCATAGGCCGTGGGTGAAGACAATGGCAGCTTTCCAACTCCATTCCCGAGGTTCCCACCTCTGGGGTCTCCTGTTACTGCCTCAACTATACTAGCTCCGTTTTTGTCTGGAATCCAAAAGCAACCCTTACAGGCTTTCATTTGAAGAGGGGAAAATCTATTGCCAACAATATTGTTTGAAAACCAGTAGATTAGGAGACACATGAGAGGGAATGGGACTTGAAGTCATAAAGAGGGGAAAGTTGGGTTGTAGGAACCAGGGAAGGTAGCTAATGAGGGGCATGTGATCGGCGAGGGGATTCAGATGTTGGATCTTGGCGATCCATCATTTGGAGGGAAGATGGGGCCCAGCACAGGGCTCTGCTGGCAGAGAGTGGAAGTTGGGTGGATTGCTAAGACCTGCCATTGAGACAGCTGAAGAGCCCTAAAGCCAGCCTGTTAGAAGGTTATCACCATGATGTCAAAGACATGGAGGATCAGGGAAAGCTACAGGTGAAAGGAGGTAGACTAAGGGCCAAGTCCTATAGTTGCTGAAGAAAGTGGGGGAGTTTTGAAAAAGTAGACTATGCATTTGAAGATAAGACAAAGCAGAAATAAGTACAAAACATGGGACTCTAAACAGGAGCAATTTGAGTTAAAGTGCTGCATGTGGGGAGCAAGGAGCACTGTACACCTCTCTTGCGCTTCGTAGGGGAGTGAAAGAGAATGGCTTCTGGTTGGAGAGGGTCTTAAAGTATATGATGTCTTCAGGTTTCAATTAATGTAAGGGGGGCAGAAGACCCATTTTGGAAGACGTGACAGTTCAGCATAGGGCCCTGCTGGCAGAGACCCTGCTCACTGCAAGCAGACGTGGCCCGGCTCCAGTGGGCAGGGCAGAGAGAGGGCACTCCAGGAGCAGGGCAGCCCTTTCATGACCTAAATTGGGCATGGAAATAAGACAAAAATGTCTGCCTGGAGGATTTGATGAATATCAGAGAAATGAATGAAACAGGAGGCGGCAAGGTAGGCTGGACACTCAGTTGGAAAGAACAAGAGCTGAAGAGACCAAATTTAGGAGTAGGAGGAATATACAGAGTATCAATGATTCCATCATGCCAACCCAATTCTAGATTAAGGGTGGCTCAGCACAGCACAGCCTCAGCAGTCCAAGGGTCAGACTTAGATTAATTGTTTCTTCAAAGCTGAAGGTCAGATTGTTTTAAGTCACCAAAGCCCAGATACAGATGGCTAAAGTGGAAAAAACATTAGACCAGCTAGCCCAGCTCTGTTTTTCTTAGATAGGATACAAACACACACGGAGATGAACTAGCCCACCCCAGGGTCCTCCTGCTGGTGCTCAGAGGTGGAGCTGAGACTAGAACCCACGTATCCTGACCCCAAGGCAGTCCTCCTCCTACAGTGGTCCCTGGTTTGAGGAGTGGGGACAAGGAGGGGGATACGCTTGTGTTATGATCGAAATGTGGCAAACATTGGGCGATTTGTTTATCTTGTTCAACGCTGGCTAAATTTTTTCTGGAAGACCAGAATTTAACCTCCCACCATTGCCAATGAGCTTTTGTTCAGAGACACAATCTGTTTTGGAAATGTTGGTATTCCTGGTGTTTGCTCCAACCTAAAGCCATTCTTTTTCTTGCTTGTTCCTTTAGTGTCTTTAGCATCTAGCACAGTGGGATTGGCTGGGCAGGTTGTTCACACGGAAACCACGGAGGTTGTGCTGACAGCAGACCCTGTCACAGGATTTGGGATTCAGCTGCAGGGCAGTGTGTTTGCCACGGAGACACTCTCCTCTCCACCTCTGATTTCCTACATTGAAGCTGACAGCCCAGCAGAGAGGTGAGACGCTTTCTTCCACAGTATCGTCGTGTACTCTGTCTGCATTTCTGGTGCCTGCCGTCTTTGAATGGCTAATAAATTATGGAACGTTGCTCAATGCAGGAAATGCAAGATGTAATGAACTCTCTTCTGACAATAAAATGTTATGTTCTTGATCAGGTCTGAGAAGAATAATGAGCGTGGATGCCTTTATCTAGCAGATTTTGTCCGTCAGGGGACTAGGAGCTATATTAACCAAAAGGAGAAAATCCATAGAAAACATATGTGAAGTTCAAACTTTAATAATTTCTCTGCCATAGGGGAATGTACATTCATCATTACTATATATTGGCTCAGATCAGATTCTAACAATATCATGGTTATGAATTATTAATTCTCTGGGATATTTCATGATTCCCTTGCTCACAATTGTAATTGTGAAATGCAGTGGTATATAAGACATTGAAGTTGACCTAATAATGATGCCCACAGTATTGAATACATAAGACCAAATTGTTATGCTATTTTGCAAGGATAAAACAAGGTAGATTTGGCAAGCTCAACTTGATAATTATTAACTCTGTCTACAACTGCTAACATGTGGTTGTTAATTAGATGTGGGGTGCTGCAGATTGGAGACAGAGTGATGGCCATCAATGGAATTCCCACTGAGGACAGCACCTTCGAGGAAGCCAATCAGCTCCTCCGAGACTCTTCAATCACGAGCAAGGTCACGCTGGAAATCGAGTTTGATGTTGCAGGTATAATCATATGATCTGAAGTCAGCGGCAGAGTCAGGAGTGGGCTGCATGTGAATTACGTTGGTTATGTGGCAGAGGGGAAGCTATTTTTTAATATACTGAACATGATTCTGTTTAGGAGGTTTGGGGTGTCATTTTGAATTGAGCATTGTTTTTGTATTATTCATTAAAATGTCACCACAAGAACGACCGAAAATAAATGTGACAAATTGAATAAGTGATAGCCACTATAGCGGTGATAAAAAAAAATCATATGGCCTTTATTCTTTCTGACTTTCTTCTATATGCTACAGAAACCATATTCTTCAGCCATAGAGATAAGAAAAGGCTCTTTGACCCTTCCCAAGGCAAAGAACACATGAAAGTTCATTAGAGAGCAATGCAAACTTATTAGGTATATTTAAACAAGCCCAGTAGACAGATATTTGGTTTTTAATGTTAAAGAGAAATTGTACCAGATACTTGCTAAAAATGACAAGGAAGACTTTATTCGAGACTACTCCAGAGAGAAACAACTGCAGAAGAAAGAAATTGAACTCAATTCCAAGTATATAGCCAGGGTGGTGGGAATTCAACTCCAAATATATAGCCAGGGTGGTGGGGAATTTATGGCCAATGGACAAGGTGAGGATGAGGGAGTCATTGGGTGGAAAATAACTAAAAGAAACCTTTTAGATATCGAGGGTGGGTGATGGCAGTGAGGAACTTGATCAAAGGTTGGGAGGATTCTCACTAAACTGATTCAGCAAGATTCTTGCTAAAACTGGACTCCCAGGATGAGAATCAGGCCTAGTCAAGAAGAGGCCCCAGAGGAGCCTGGCTGGACTTTGATCATGGAGGGAGTCCCCATCAGTAGCCAAGGGGTGTGTGGACTTCAGAGGCTGGTGCTAGTTTCCATTTAAGAAGGTTGTCTTCACACAGTGAAATACTACCCCATAGACCCAAGAACCTTTTCCAGTCAGTCAAGATATGCTTGTGGACACAGGGATCGCATTATTTCAGCGAATATTTGCTGAGTATTTACTGTGGGCCAGTTACTCCCTTACACAGTGGAGATGTAACAATAGATAGGAAAGAAAAAACAGCTTACATTATATGAAGCTTATATTATAGCAGCACAAAAAGTTAATTTAAAAATTAGCAAATGTAAATTTAGATAATAATAAGTGCCCTGAGGAAAATAAAGCAGGATAGAGGGTTGGATATGGCTATGGGGAGCTATTATTGTAGGATGAGGCTGTAAGGAGGCCACATTTGAGCAGAGATATGAGGCTTGAGGCATCTGACATGCGGGGCTCCAGGAGGAGGGTGCCCTGGGCAGAGGGTGCAGGCAGGGCAAGGACCCAAGCCAGAGTAATCAGTTTGGTGGAGAGACAGCAACAAGGGCTGTTGCTGGAGCATCCGAGGGGGTTCGGGGTGGGGATGGGGACTGGGGGGGTTAGACTTGGAGATGGGGCAGGAGAGGTTGGAAGAGGCCAAGTAATAGAGTGCCCAGGTGAGGAATGTAGATTATTTATATTCTGAGTGTGGTGAAGCTATGGAGCATTTTATTCAGGGGAGGGAGAGAATCTGATGAATGTTTTAGAAAGAACCTTCTGGAATGTAAGGGGGAAAATAACAGAAGCAGAAAAACCAGTTAGGAGATGGTGGTGGTTGGACAGGTAAGGGATGGTGGTAGCTTGACACAATGGTAGCGCTAGAGGTGGGGACAGATAGTGGATCTTAGGACGTGGTTTGAGTGGGCTAGCAGCACCTGCTTAGGGATTGCATATGGCAGATAAGGGAGAGGGATGACCATGGGCAGCTCCTGAGCTGTGACGGGGAAGCAACTGCACACAGCATCGAGGAGAGGACTGGAAAAGTAGAAATTTGGGGAGAGCAAAAAGAATTCTATTTTTGAGATGAGTTAGCAAATCCACTGCCAGTACTAGGGAAAAAAAAAAAAAAGCACGTCCATTCCTTAATTCAAAAGACAGTTATGGAGCACCAGTTGTTCAAATCATTGAGAGAGAAAATAGAAAGGATCGATATCCGCAAGGAGCTCATAGCCAAATAGGCAAGAGGAAGATAAGAATAGACTTGCTCAATGTGTGTTGCCACTGGAATGCAGAAGGAAGTGCCCACAAGAGCACAGGCAGTACCACCTAGAGCCCAGGATTGGGGGTCTGGGCCAGAGAGCAGGACCGAGGAGCGACCTGCATGTCAGTGATTGTTAAAGTCATTATAAAAAGGGAGAGCACTAGGGAAAGGGGACTGAGGAAGGGACTCAGCTTGGGAACACCATGATTTAAAGGGGAAAGATGCTGGCACAGAAGATAAAGAAGATGCAGTATGAAAAGTGGGAGGAGAACCAAAAGAAGGGAAGCCAAAGGAAGAGTTTCAAGGCAAAAGTCATGATCAATAGCTTAAAAGTGCTATGGAGAATTCAAGTAACAGAAGGCAGGAAATGTCCTTTGGAAGAAAGACATCGCCAGCATAGATCCAGGGGAGCAGGGGCAGAGGTTGGGTTGTAGTGAGCTGAGCATGAGTGGAGCGTGAGAAGCACAGAGAAGCTCTGCTGCTTGTCTGTGTAAGAACTGGGTTTTGGAAGCAGGTTTGGCAGGAAAAATGCAGTGAATGGATAAAAGAGACTGAAAGTCACTGTAGGCTCCTCATTTGAGAAGAGAAGTATGTTTTAGTTGTGCTTTTAGCTTTGTATTTGTTGCTGTATTTTATATTGCCTTATATGCTCTATTCGGTAGTTCTTAACCAGGGTCAATTTGCCCCAAAAGACATTTACAAGGCTTAGAGATTCAGCTGTAGAGAAAGGAGAAGGGGCAATGGAGTTCAGAGGGCTGTTGTTTTGTTTTGGTGTTTTGTTTTATTAAGCTTGGAGTGATGCGAGAATGTTTGGAGCCAGAAATGAATGAGGGAGAGAAGAGATGATAGCTGGAATCAGGTCTCCAAAGGAATGAGCAAGGGAAGTTATCTAGAACACCAGTATAGAACTAGTCCAGGGCAGAAGGTAGAAGAGCTCTTCCTATGAGCTTGAAGACAAGGATGTGGGAATGTAAGTACATTTTCAGCTGTGTTGAGGTAGCTCACCTAAGAACTGCCAAGCAAGGGTGAAAGGGTGGGCAGCTCTGGGGGCTGCAAAGAATGATGGTTTAGAGTCGCAAATGGGGAGGAAGGATGAGTGAGAAAACCAGGCAGAAGCACGGAAGAGGACGTTTGGGCGAGGTGGGAACCACGCCAAGTGTGGAAGCTTGAGGTTGATAGCAGTGTCAACCTGTGTGGTAAAGTAGTTTGGTTTGTTTTTTTTTTCAGGAGATCTCAGCTGCTGAGGAATAAGAGCAGAGAAAATAGATGATTAGATTGAGCCAGAGACTGAGATTTCCAGAGAAGGCTCAACAGAAGAAGAACTTGAGTCAAGGATGCTCACAGGGTTGCTGGGAGAGCATAGTAATTATTATGATAGTACTTATCAAATGCTTACTCTGAGGCCTGTCACTTTCCTAAGCACTGTATGTGCATTAGGTCACTTAATCCTACCACAGCAATGGCAGAGGTTACCGTGCTTATGGAACCTGAGGCACACAGAGTTAATGGCTGGCTGGGATTTAAACCCCGGCAATCTGGCTCCAGAGGCCATGCCACACTCGCAGCATGGCACTGCGCTGCCTGTGTTTGAAAGAATCTAAGTGGCAGAGAAGTGGGAATGAACAATGAATCAGCCCAATAGACTGAGGAAAGGAGGACTTCAGGAACTAGGGGGGCTTTCAGGAAGAAAATGGGTATAGTGGGAGAAAGGAGATGAGTGAGCTAACAGCCAGATTGAGGGCAACATGACATATTAGAGTTTATAACTTCAGAGAAGGTCAAGTGAGGCTCAGGGCAGTGGGCTGCTGAAGGGGAGGAGTGCAGAGGTGAGGATCATCAACAAGGGGAGGACTGGGACAGGGAGGAGAGTGAGAACGGGCTGCGCTGGACACACCCAGCACAATCCCATCAAAGCAGCTTTGCAGCAGCTTCCCCTCTGCCTGGACAGCTCCTCCCTGACATGTAGAGGTGGTTTACTCACTTCATTCAGGTCTTTGCTCAAATGTCACTTGCTCAGAGAAGGCTTCCTTGACCATCTGTTACTGTCTGTCCTCTTGCTCAGATTTATGGTTCTTAGCTTTCCTCCCAATCTGATGTTATGTCGTATATTTATTTATTGTGTCTCTTGTCCAGTAGAAAAATGTATGATGTCAGGGACCTTGTGCTTGTTGTTCGAAAATGTGCCCCTAGCACCCAAAATAGCTTGGAATGCAGGGGGCTCTCCTTCAGTCAGTGCTTGGTGAATGAGTGAATGAATGAATGGAGCAGAGTTGGCCCTCCTGCGGGACGGGAATCAGGAACTTCAGTTCGCATCAGGAACTGAGATCATCCCCACTGCTCCTCTGGGGCTCCCGGTCTCTCAGCTGCTCATTTCTGCACATCTGCTCCATTTGTGCCTGAAGACAAGCATTCTCTGACCTTTTATTGTATGGGAGTGTCCCATCTTTGCTGAAGTGCCCAGCCAGGAAAAAGATTCTAACTGTCCCAGCTTAGGTTTGATATTCTCTTCTTCCAGTCAGTAATGACCAAACATGAATCAGGTAGAAGGACCCTGTAAGGACCTGTCAGATGGTGGTGAAGATAATGGTTTTTGAAGAAGAAACCCAGAGACCCTAGAATGCACTTAGTACAATGGCAGAACACGAGAGGTGTTACTCTTACAATCTCATACCTTTATTTATTATAAATGGGAAGACTAAGGCTCAGGTTGGGGAGCTCAAGGTTATACAGCAAGTGAATGGCAGATCCTAGATCTGTTGCACTGAAGTGTGTCTTCTGCACTGTCTGTTGCTCTGCCTCTCTAAAGAGATGTTACCAGCATGAAACAAGGAGAGCAGGATTTCTGAACTCTGCCCTGCTGACGTTCTTTGTTGCAGGGAGGTGGTTTGTTGACCGTCCTGTGCACTGCAGGACTTTGAGCAGCATCTGCTCACTACATTTCAGTTGTGCAATGACCAGCGCAATTTGACCTTCTCCATAAGCAGTATCTATTTACTTCTGTTATAAATGCATTTTTATTTTATGCATATACTTGAAATTTGTTCATTGTTTAATGCATCCTTAATGTATATGTGTCTTTTAATATTTGTTGATTAAATACCTTAATATCTTAGATTTAAGCTCCTAAAAAATAAGAACTATATATCTATTAATATTAAACTCACTTATAAGGAACAGGAAAAAGGAACATAATGTCATCTCTGCCTGCCCTGGATTGTTCCAGAAAGCAACCCACTTCAAATAGATAGAAACAATCTAGGATAGGGCAAGAAAAAGTATGTTCTCATCTTGTTATACCCTCCTCCCTTGCTCATGGCAGACATCACTAATTGATACCAGCATTCTCCTGCCAAGCCTGGATATGGTACCAGAGTCCTCAATAAAACACTCTAGGTAGTCATTACCAAGCTATTGGAATCTATTATAAACTATTGGAATTAGAAAAATCCTTTTTAGCCAATCAAGAACTTGGGACATTGGTAGGGAACCAACCAATTGGTTGGTTGAGCTCTGGATTGAGCTGGATTGGCAGAGCTCTGGATGTGAGCTATTTCAAGATTGCCCTTAGCCGGGCATGGTGGTACACACCTGTAGCCCCAGTTCCTTGGGAGGCTGAGCCAGGAGGATCACTTGAGCCTAGGAGTTTTCGAGGTCACAGTGAACGATGATCAGGCCACTGCATCCCAGCCTGGGCAACAGAGCGAGACCCTATCCCAAAAATAGAAACAAACAGCAAAAAAAGACTGCCCTGTCCTTCTGGATTCATTCCTAATTGTCTGGACTGGATGTGAGCCATTTCTAAAATTCTTCCTCAAATATTTTATACCCAGATTTATTCCCAAACACTTGAGTTTTGGAGATAAATTGTCTGTATTTTATAAATATTTTAAGTGACACAGAGTGGTTAAAAAGCTTGGCTATGAGTACATTTTTGCCTAAGTCTATCTCTTTAAATAGGTACTACTACTATACAAGTAACTTTAATTTTTTTAAGCTGAAGGTACTCATAACCCCACCAAACTAATAAATATAAGTTTAAATTTTTTTATATTCCTTTACCAAAATCTTTTACCATACACATAATTATACAAAGCTATAATCATGACATATACAATTTACATTTTGCCTTGTTTGATACTGTCTTTTACAATCTACAATTAATCTATATTTAATCTACAATTAATATCTACCAATCTATAATATCATGAATAATTGAAGTCTTCATTTTAACCCTGTAGTTATTTTGTTGGAAAAAGTATAGCTCTGTTCTAGAAAGAAGTCTCAGTGAAGATCCTATCAAACGATGATTGCCATCATTCCAGAGCTCCCCCGAGCCTCTCTCTGAGTTGGTGGGAGTTAAACATTCACATTCCTCACAAGGGTGTCCACACTGATGAATTATGATGTGGTGGTTGTCTTACTGTGCGAACAATGAATGCTTCAGGCAGAAAAACAGACCAGTTGGAAAAAAGGAAACCTTGTTTACCCAAATGTGTTTTTAATTATAGCATTAACAAAGATAGAGCAAAACCAGGGAAGTGCAAAATAATCTCATGGGAGTCTAACAAAATAAACATCATTTGTTGTCAGATTCTATTTACCCCCTCAAAACCTGTTATTTTTCCAAATGGATCTTTTTCCTCTTTACTGGTATTTCATTAAAAAGCCCAAATTAAATGTGCCTTTGTTTTAACAGCCAAATAATTATATAGGGGGGAAATGAACAAATATAAAATAAATCATGTTGGCATTTAAAGATTAAAATGAAGCCACAGCTTGATCAAAGAGATTTATTAGTTGATATTCACTCATCATTATGAATATTTCAAGGCTTATGTAGTCAAAAGTGATCCATTACTGTTTTCCAGGAAGTGATAATATCTCCTCCAGTGTCATTAACAATGTTAATCTTGGTCAAGATTCCTTGCATTAAAAATTTATAAAAGCAAAATGTTGCTATAGTAACTATTCTAGATGAGTGTGTTCTGGCCATTGTGAGACCAGAAGACCTCACTTGTATAATAAGCATGGCATCCTGGGCAAGATGTTACTTACATACATACATAAATATATACAAACATACATTATGCTCCCCTCCCCTTTCACAGAGGACTTTTTTTTAAAACAGAAAACATTAAATAGCTACCCATTCATGAAATGAGTTCCACAGAGAGCAAAGCTTCGTGTGCATTTACTTACAGACCACCTGTGTGCTTTATCTAAGTAATCAAACCATTTATTCCTGCTACATCCATGAACACTTGCATGGAGGCTTTCTGCTGCTCCCATCCCATTTCCTCTACTGAATCAATGTGTTCATTAGAGATCTTCCAGTTGCAAGCAACAGAAATGCATTCCAACTAATTTAGACAGAGCAAAGGCATTCACTGGAAGCACAGCCTGTGTTTCACAGCCCAGAGGGACTAGAACCCATGTCAGTCAGGGGCTGTTAAGGCCGAGCTCAGGCTCTCTCAAGACCTCATGCTCTCTCATGTGCCTCAACAGGCACACTGGTTTCTTTCTTCCTTCTCTCTGCAGACTGGCTACTGCTGATACGCGCAAAGCCTGGCCTCTTCCAAAGGCCGCCTGTGTCCCCAGTCTGCATGCCAATTCCAAATTCTTAAATGGTCATTTGGAGAGTGGAAAGAAGGTGGCAATTATCCTTCTGTTGTTGGAGAGGAGAGTGGGGAGGACTCAGGAAAGAGATGGAGGGAAGATACGGATTGGAAAAATATCTCAGAAGTAAATATTCATGACACTTGCAGTACCTGAAGTCAGGAAGTAAAAGCACACCTAAGTGTTACCTACTTCATTTCTCGTTTATTGCCCCAATATATCAAAATTAGCTGGTCTTTTTGAAATCTGTTGAGGGAAATAAATGATTTTATCTATCTCAAGTTCTATTGGGAAATGAGAAGGATGCAAATTCTTCATGAATAAATAAATAAACAAGTAAGTATATGTGGGTTCACCTCCTGGCACAGCAGTGTTAGTTGAGGACAAGAGCGAAGCCAAAGGTATTAACTGAGTCTGTGACACCCTCCCGGTCACAGGGACAGTTAAGAAGAGTAGGAGTAAGTGAGAAAGGCACTCTGGCTCACTCCTCTCTGATGTGCGTAGAGAAGAAGGCGGAAGGAGGAGGCCAGAGGGGGAAGACCCAGCGGCACGGCTGAGACTGAGAGGGCCAGTTTGGGATCCTTTGTGCAGGTGGCTTCTTGGAAGCCTGGAGGGCCCTGACAAATCAAATTCTTATTATGCTCTTCAGTTTAACACTCTGTGATGAACCTTCTGAGGTGGAAGATCAGATTCTGGTCTTGTTTTACCTCCTGAATTTCTTAAAGGAAAGGCCAAGAGGCCAAGAAGAGCAATTTAAGGCAGAACAAGGAAGGGGGGACTCTTTCTCTTCTGTTTCCATGAGTTCAGTCCTAACTTCCAACCTCTGCTTTGCAGAGACTCTAAATGTGTTAAGTATGTGATTAGCGCATTGGACCAGGGGTCTGAGGGCCTCACTCATGGCTGCTGTAGCTCATTCTTTACGTGCTGCGTGGGAGCCTGCCTTGATCAAGCTAATCAAGCAGTGCAAGTGGTGCAGCTCACCCGTCCTGCAATCCTCCCCCGTGCTAACAGTCCGTCCCTCTTCCCACTTCTTTCCAAAACCTTCAAGAAAGGATTATATGTTTTTTGGCCATTATTCTGTCTTCTTTGGAAACCATTTTTAAAAATTAGCTACTACAGGAGGATATATTGTAGGTCATAAGGCATATAGATGGTATTCAGTCATAAGACGTGATGAAATCAATAAGGCAGTAAATGTAGATAAAATAATAGGACTCCACATTGAGCCCTCAGACACCCCAAGATTGAGGTTGGGGACAGAGAAGAAACAAAGAAGATGAGAAGCAAAGGCAATAGAAATCAGAGAAAACCCAGGAAAGTATAGTTTTCTAGAGGCTAAGGGAAAGGAGGGTTTTACTAATTATGGCAAATGCTGCTTATAGTTCAAGAAGTCGAGGGATGAGAGTTGGCCACTCCAGCAGGGAAGTCACTGGTGTCGTTTCAGTGGCATCATGGAGAAAAATGCTTGATTGGAGTGGTCTCATGACCCACTTTGATGACAAGAGCTAGAGATATCCAACATAGATAGCTCTTTTAAAAATGTTTATATTACAACGAAGAAGAATAGTGAAGTAATTGAGGGGATTAGGAAATCAAAAGATGATTTTTTTCTGATAAGGAGTATGTTTGTATGTTTATATGCTAACAGAAATGAAGAAAGAAAAATTGAGGCTCTGAGTGGCTGAGGAGAATTGTTGGCCCTCTGTGCTTAAGTAGGTGAGAGCACATTAATGAAGGAATGACCTTAGCTTTGCAGTGTGGAAAGTTCACTCACAATAACAAGAAGGAAGGCAGGAAATATGGACCCTGATGCAGATTGCAGGATAGCTGAGGTTGTAAGAGATTTAGGAATTCTCTTCTGTTTGCCGGTATTTTCTCAGTGAAATAGCCAGCAATATCCTCAAGAGAAATAAAATGTAGAAGGAAGTGTTGGAGTTTGGGGGTGAAAAGAGATGTGAAATAACTATTAAAGAGTGTGAAAGAGAGAGTGTGTGGATGGAGTGTGGACTAGGGAAATGTAGGATGGTAAGACTTATAGCGAGAACTCACATGAGGAGAGTGGTTGTACATTTACAATAAGACCAGTCCTATAACGCGATGTATAGCCATAGATGTTATTACAGATACATAGAGAGATATATAGAGGTAGAGACAGAGAGGGATGGGGTATCTCTAACCACACTTGGGAGATATTTTCTTTTTAAACATTAAAAAATGGGTAAAAGTGGATGGAATGTTCTTTCTAAGAATCAAAATACAGTCTTAGGATTTTGTTACTTTTATAATCTATATTCTTTTTTTTAATTTCAGTATATTATGGGGGTACAACATTGTGGTTACATGTTATGACTTTGCCACACAAAAATCATGATTTGAGGCATGCCAGCAGAGTGGCACAGCGGAAGCGTGCTGGGCCCATAACCTATGTTCTTAAAAGCCCTCAAAAGAGGATTTGGAAAAAGAACAGCTGGAAATAGATGTGAAAAAAAACGTAAAGTTATTATGGTTAAGACCTTTGGCTTTTGCCTTAAACTATGAATTCCTAGACTGTTAACTGTCTCGATGTTTGATGACACACATTAAGTAAGGACAACAGCTTCAAATGTGCATATGCTTAGAGACAAAAATGAGATAAAATTTAAAAGTCTGTGTCTATATTCGTTTGGTTTTACATATGGATGTCCAGTTTTCAGCACCATTTATTGAAAAGACTCTTTTCTCCATTGAATTTTCTTTGCTTCTTTGTCAAAATCAGTTGAGAATATTGATGTGGTTCTATTTCTGGGCTCTCTTGTCTGTTACATTGATCTGGGTGTTTATTCCTCCACCAATATCTCACTGTCTCGATTACTGTAGCTTTGCAGTAAGTCTTGAAGTTGAGGAATATCAGCCATCCAATTTGTCCTTCACCTTCATGTGAGCTATGTTTTTGTGTGATATCTATATGCCAAAAAACAATCATTTATTTAAAAATTGCTTAAAATTACTTTATTAATGAATGTCTAGAAGGTGGCATATGACATCAATGTAAATGACACCATCTACCCATTAGTGACATTAATCATGAACAAGTCCATTAAATCTATAATGGATTATGTCATAAAACTTAGTCCCAAACCATTTCTACAGCTATTTGAAAACATAAAATTAGAGTAGGTTGCTCAAAAATAATTGTGTGTATACTACTAAGGAATTGATTTATAAAATAAATTGGTTTCTTCTTTAAAATATAGAAATATGTCTATTTTAAAGGCTCAAGATATATTTATTCAATTCAATTCAATTGACCAGAGATCAATGGATCTAGTATTTTTAGTCACATTCAAAATTAGACATATTACTGAGTTGATCTAGGAATCATGCTGTTTTATTAATTCTGTCTCACAAAGCAAAGACAGAGAGCTAAATTCTTGCTGTTGAGATATGGATCAGGGAATCCTTGCTTTTGCTATAGATCTTTTGAACTAATTATTTCTTAAGCTGCGCTTATGACCTTCTTCAAAAAATAATTTTAAAAAAATCCTAAAGCACACCTCAAACTCAGAAATCAGTGTGTATATATATATATATATATATATACACACACACACTTGATATGCATACATATTATATATGCATATATATTTATATACAAATTACATATATTACATATATGTACATGTGTGTTGATAACTGATAAAATTTATATAAGAAAAACATTTTAGATATCTTACTCAAATCATGGTAAGAAGTCCTAAAAGTTTTCAAAGCTAGGAAGCATGACAATATGAGAATATTAAAATACAAACACCCATAACCAAAGCAATCCTGCAAATGGACTTAGTTTGTGTGGCATTTCCTTGTTTGAAAATTTAGTGTGTATTATAAATTTAGAGGAAAAAAAGTTTTTGAAAATAAATTCACATTTACATTGAATATAGTAATTCTTTTTAGCATAGAAAATTTGGAAAATACATAATTGCGTTTTAATTCATGCATTCAAAAACTTATTACTAAGAGCGTATCTGTGCCAGACATTGCGTTAGGTGCTGGATATCAGTGAGGAATAAAAGCAGGTTTGATTTCTCCTCTATGAACCTTATAAACAAGATCACACAAAAGAACATAAGAAGTTACTCAAAGATTAATCAAAACAAAGAATTTGGTGTGTTTCCACAGGGGGATAAACCTAATTACTGGTCTGACCAAATAACTCCAGAAACATTTGGGAAAATGAGATTTATATCTGTTGCACAGTTGTAGGTCCAGGAAGCACCTCAGGCCAGGCTCAGGCCGTTAAGGACTGTGGGTATCCCTTGGAATGCCAGTGTTTACCATACGCAAGCATATATTGTAGCACATGTAAGTTGATACTATCTGCCTTGCCCAGGTGAGATGGTCCTGAGCATATATCCTTATCCACAAATGCAGAACTGCTTCAGTCTGATGCTTGAGGTCTCAAAGAGCTCTAGTTGAGTTTCCAGAAGATCTAAAATAACTCATTTTATTGTTTGCGCATTCAAACATGGCCTTTGCAGTTGCGTTCTCACTAGTGAGAAAGTGAAGCAACAGTGTAAGTATTCCCTCAAGAATGCTGCTGTTCTATTGGCCAAACATCCTGGCTGCAGCAACTTCCTTCTTTATCTTTTGAATAAGTAAACTCTGTTTGATTTTTCAGGCATAGACTGTATGGGGTCCCTCTGACAATCTCTACATAACATCCAGCGAGGCTGTGCCTAGACTCCTGATCCTTAGAAACTATGAGATAACAAATGTTAGCTGTTTTAAGCCACTAATTTTGTAAAATTATTGTAATTTGTTATGTAGTAATGGAGAAATGATTCACTAATATTACTAATATTTTGCCAAATAATTACCTAGCTCAGTATCATTTATTTAATAGTTTTTCCAAATAACGATAATATAATAAATTATTTTATGCACAGTATTTCTTTCTGTTCTGTATATTATAATTCTAGCCCATTGAGCCATTTTTTGGTTATTGATTTAATATACCAAATGCTTTATTTTAACTTTATGGTGTTTTTATATTGGGTTGAGTGAGAATACTTTCTTATATTTATTAATCTTCTCCTTATAAATTATACTGAGAATTTTATTATTAGTAGCATTACAAATTAGTTATTTTTCTGGCTAAACATTAGAAACATTTTGTTATGCACATACGCAAAAAAATCACATCAATTGTGATTAAAAGTGCACCAAACATGTAATTTGAGAAATATTGACATCCTTAGAATTTTCAGAAATTCCTTTCATAACTATGTTTTACTTAGTAAAGATTTTAATTTTCTTTATATGTTTCATAGATTTCAATTTCATTTTATAATTATTCATTCAATAAATGTTTATATTGAACAAGTACTATGTGCCAGACACTCTGTTACATAGTATAGAGTTGTGACCAAAAGAAAATTGTACCTAACTTTGATAAAGTATACACACACATCCCCCCCCACACAGAGTTTATTGAATGAGGTATTTTTAATGGTTTTTAGTTGGAACAAGTATCCTCTTCCCCCAAGTAGCTATATATTTGCTAAAAATGATAATTTCAGAGTTGCATTTTTAAAAGGCATTGTTATGTATAAACTCACTCAAAATAAACTCACTATTTTGCAATAGTGAATTAAGTTGGAAGAAATGAAAAAAATTCTGTCTTAGCATTTTAAAAAACACATGTACTACTTATAATAACTTATAATTCAATACAAGTAGGAATGCCCTAACTTGATATTTGTCCTTATTGTTATTGGGTCAAAGTCATTGTTTCAGCCTATTGTGTTCTCTTAGGAGTCTGATACCCAACTTATTTGTCATACTTTACTTTAGTATTTGAAGTTAGCCAATATTTTACATTCCATAAAAGGCTAATATCCAGAATCTACAAAGAATTCAAACAAACCAGCAAGAAAAAAACAAACAACCACATTAAAAAGTGGGCAAAAGACAGTAACAGAAGCTTTTCAAAAGAAGATAGATAAATGGTTAATAAACATATGAAAAAATACTCAACATCACTAATCATGGGGGAAATGCAAATTGAAACCACAGTGAGATATCACTTTACTCGTTAGAATGGCTTTTATTAAAATTTCCAAAAATAATAGACGCTGGCATGAATGAGGGGAGAAAGGGACACTTACATACTGTAGATGGGACTGCAAATTAGTACAATCTTTATGGAAAACATATGGAGATCCCTCAAAGAACAAGATGGTCATAATGCAACATAAAAAGGCACATAATGATTAATTCAAAATACTAAAATGATGAGTAAAATCAGTTTAGTAAAGCAATATTATTGAGATAATATAGCAAACAATGTCACCATGGCCTTTCTGTCCTTTTGTATCTAGATAAACTTGTTCCATTATGACAAACCTCTAGAAGTTTGGAGCTTATGATTAAGTCTATGTACAATGTTTTACAGATGCTATAAAAACCTAGATATGAATTTGAAAAGAAGATAAACACAGTTCCTTCTTTTTTAAATATAAAATTAGCAAAGTCATGGTTGATATATACTTGCTTTCTGAGTGGATAAAAGATATTTATGTTTGTATATGAATATATATTAATACACACTAACCATATTCATCCAATTAATAATAATTTTATTCATTTTAATGTAGGAGCTAATTAGCAGAGGTGGAAATGGTTAAGTAAGGAAACAAAGACAGATAAACAGATGAGATAAGCAGAGAAAACTAAGCATGCTCACTTTTACATACACAAAAGTGACATAAAATAAAAGGTTTTGCTAATCCAGAGCTACCCCTGGATTTAAAAATAAATAGGAAAAGAAAGACAGGATGATTGGGTGGTTGAGAAGTGGGTATTAGAACCACAAATAAGAAATTTATTTTCCCAAAATAAATAAAGGATTATCGTTTTCTTCAGGAAGTTTAAACTCATAGCAAGATAAACATGTATACTAATAGCTTAATTATTAAGTCAAAACATATTGTGTATTTTAGGATGGATTTTCTGGAAGCTAAAAATCCAACAAACACACAGCCCATTCTGTGTGTGCCCCACCCAAATCTCTAAAACAGGGATTTGAATTTCTAAATTTATGGAAGTAATGTTTTCAAGAAAATTCTGGACAAGAGTGAGGAAAAAAAAAGATAAAGAAGAGGAAAGAGCTCGCAAGAATGTGGTCTTGCAACCGTGGTCAGGTAAATTCTGTCTGTGGCCTGATGCTGGGAGAATTTTGGTGTGTGAATTGCTTTGTACAAGAGTTCTGCCTTGCAGCCAGAGGAGTAGCTTTAGGGATGCAGCCTCTCAGGCGTGTGTGGAACAGTTGACCCTGTTAGTCCAGGCCATGGCTTCAGTAAACGTTATGTGAATGGACCCTTTTTCCCAGCATGCAGCAGGAGTTGAGAGCACCAGCCAGTAAAGTGGATTTGGGTGGAGCATGGACAGAATGGGACCCATTTATGTTAAGTAAAGATACAAAATAAAATGAGGGGAAGTGTCTAATTTTAGTTGGGATATGTGTCACTCTTTATAAGATGTGGCTTTGATTTCCCTACGTAGCCAGAGCTTGCAATTGAGGTTCTCCCATGTCTGTTACTCTCCAGAATTACTTTGGGAAATATTAGAATTCCTTTGGCAGTGATTTTTAATCTGTATCCAGTAAAATAATTCAAATAACTCACTTCCGGTTTTTATAGGCATTTTACCAGTAAAGGTTGCAGGTTATCTCAAAGAAATATGAAACATGAAACAAGGATATTGCATGGTCCAAACCTTTATAGCTTCAGTCATTTTTTACTACTGCACTTTTATGCAGCTTTGACTTTATGTGTGGTTTGTTGTTGTGAGGGGATGTATTTTTCTGTTTTTTATTTCTGGAGCCAGTGTTTTAAAGATCTTATTTAGGAAAGTCTGTTTTTTTCTTCCATTTACACTGTGGTTTTGTGATTTAATGACAATGGAGGGAACTATATTGTGTTGGGAGTTTATAAAATTCATATGGTTAAAAGAGTTAAGTATGTGTGCATTGAGGGAGTAACAATCCACCTATCAATTACATCCAGGGACTAAAGTAGACATGGGAGTTGAATCAACCTGAGTCTAGAATGTGTTTGTGTTCTGCTCAGTTGCAGAGTATGAATCTTTCTGATTGTAATACAGTTTTATTTTCAATCTTATATTTCTATGATTGCATTAAGTTTAGGCTTCTTGAATGTCCATACTCTTTCTCATAATGTGCATTAAAAAGTACAAAACAATCACAGGCAAAATATGTATTTCTAGTCTACTACTGCAGAGAAAGGAAGCCGTTTAACTATTTGGATATTTATTAAATTTTACCTGAACAGGGGCTGTCCCCCAAATAGCCTATTGTGTAACTATGATATTTGTATTAGGAAGCATTATGCTTTGTTTTTTTTTCAAACATAGGCTATGGAATGTTTGCAATGTTCTTTGGGGAACTGAACTGCACAAGGTATTTTTGCCTGAAGAAGGGAAATTAATCTCTAGAGACAGAGATTAGATTTTTACATAGAGGAACGTTTTCAATGAAGATCATAAATGAGATTCTTAGGGGCAATGATCTCCCATTATCATACTGATTCCTGATGCTTCTCGCTGTTATGTAGCTTTTCCAGCATTCATCTCCAGAATCATGGTGAAAAGGAGCTTTTAAACATAAGAGCAGAAACCTAATTCCTTTTGCAAACCAGTTTGAGTAGATGGCCTTAATGTGAGGAAAGCAGAAATCTATTGAGTGGGTAGCAGAGAGGTTGATTGGAAAGGCGTGGACTAGTTAGTGGTAAGCCCAACATTTTAGGAATTCTCAGGACTCGGAGCAGCCAGTTGTGAAAAATCATGGAAATAGAAGTGAGATCAAGGGCTTTGGGATTTTCCCACCTTGTCTGTCAAGAACCTCAAAGTTCCAGTGCACTTCCATAAGTGCACTTCCTTGAAGAAGTCTTTTTTGAAAACTTCCTTGCTACATCCAATACATTTGCCACTCCTTAGTTTGTACCCCACTAGCCCCCTGTGTTGGTCTGAAACAGCTCTAAGAACAGCATTGCATCCAGCTAGAAAGGTGACATGGCCTAAATATAAAACTGAGGGTCAAAAATTTTAGTAGAGCGTCATTTTTATTCTTCTGCAAAATCATCAAGAGGTACCTTATAAATATAGCTGTTTCAAGAAAGACACATCACTTACCATAGGATAAAAGGACGTGTTTTGGAACATAACAGACTCAAGTCCTAGTTCATTACTTAATAACTATGGTAATTTGGGCAAGGTCTTAATTTTTCTAAGCCTCAATTTCTAGTTAATAATCAATTTTCCTCAAATTCGGAATAGGAAACCTTGCTAAACTTGAGATAAGCAAATATTACATTTATATGTGGACTATAATGATTATGATATAATCATATTTTGTATATGAGCATGAAGAGTGGTCTTTGATATGCCAACAACATTTACTAAATAATCCCTTTTTTACTGAAAGACAATGCTGTCTTTGCAATATATTGTTTCCTTATATACATAAATTTTATTTCTGTATGTTCTTTTATATGGACGTACTTTTATTCCTTTGACAATAACATACTATTTTTATTATAGTAAATTTATAGTAAGTTTTACTATCTGGTAAGGCAAATATCTCTGTGCAGTTCTTTCTCAACATAATGTTCTTAAGTTTTTTCACAGAGTTTTTCTTTCAAATATACTTTAAAATTAATGTATTAAGGTTCTAAAATGTCCCCCATTTGGGTAATAATTAGACTGTGTAGTAATAATATTGGACCTTTCCCCCTAAAGTCCAGACTCATGTATAACTACCTGTATTTTCACTTGGATGTTTCAAATACAACATGTCCAACATTGAGCTGCTGCCTCAGCCCTTCCCTTCTCATTAACATCAACATCCTATGTGTACGCAAGCGCCAAACTTCAGTATCATCCTTAACTTCGCACCAGAATTCTGGTGTAAGGATTTTAGCTTTCAAACACGTCCACATTACGGTCACATCTCACAGATTCTCTGGCTGCAACCTGGCCCGTGCCACCTTTATTCTCCCCTGGACAGTGCACAGCCTCACAGCTGTTCTTCCTGCTTTTTCTGCCTTTGTATCCTCTATTATGGTCAGTTGAGCAAGGAGAGTCATCCTGTTCAAAATTGCCAGAGCATGTCGCTCTCTGCGTACAGCCCTCCAGGGATTTCTTGCCTTATTCAGAGTAAAAAACAGAATAACTTAACAATGATTTGAGCTGGTACTACCTGTGTCACTCATCTCCTGCTACTCTACCCTTTGCTCACCCCTCTGCAGCGACATTAGCTTTCTTAGGGTACTTTCTTCCTCTGCCTGGGAGGGTCTTTACCCAGATACCACACGGCTTGTTCTCTTAGCTCCTTCAGGTCTCCCTTCAAATGTCACCTTCTCACTGAAGCCTGTTCCAGACTACCTTATGAGAAACCGCTATCCCTGCAATACTTCCAATTTGCTTTTTATACTCTATTTTTCTTCATAGAAAAATAAATTGTACCACTGCTTTAACATACAGTATGTTTTGTTTATTTTGTTTATCTGTTTCCCATCTCTATCATTGCATTCTCAATCCATAAGCTAATAAAATATATTTCTTGAGTTAATGAATGTTAAAGCACACACACATACAAGAATTCACATTTTCATATTGTGTTCCCAAGCAGAATACAGCACACTTTCCCATTTATTCAGGGTCTGTTTCATGCCCTTAAATGCATTTACAGTTCTCTTTGAATGGGCTCTATCCCTCTCTTGAATAGTTTACAGCAATGTTATTTTAGTTTTATCACAATTGTGAATGGGTTATTTTTCATTTTAATAGTTATAACTATTCTAGGAAAACCTATTAATATTTCATATTTATCTTGTATTTAGCCATTATACCAAATTATTTTATTAATTCCATCAGTTTATGACCTGACTAGACACAAGTTCACGGAATTATAGTTTTGCTCAGTAGTCTTTAGCTATTATTTCATGGCTTCTTGATTTTTCAGAGCAAAAATCTACTGTTAATCTGATTCCCATGTTGCATATAACTTCTTTCTCCCTATCCTCAACCTGGTTAGGTTTCTTCTTTTTAAGGGGAAGTTTATAAATTTTTTATTAGTCCTGCCTGGAAGTTTGTAAGTTTTTTCCAAATGCAGATTCAAAGTCTTTGGCTCAGGAAATTCTTGTTCTTTTGCTGTCCAATTATTAGTTTTCCACTTTAGTTTTTCCACTTTTTTTCCTTCTGGCACTCTTATTTCTGACATTTAAATCTCTAGATATGTCTGTCTTATCTTTTAGCTTTCTTCTAAAGACTTCCATTCTTTTTTATCATTGCTCTGTGTTATAAAATTTTGTTTTCTGCTTGATCTTCAAGATCTATAGATTTGATCCTAGCACTGATTTTTCTAATTTCTAGTTCCTGTATTGACTTTTTTACATTCAAAAGTTATAGCGTATGTGTTCTAGAATACATTCTGTGCTCCAATTGATTGTCCACGTGTATTACCAACTTAAAAAATATTTTTTTCTGACTCTTCATCAATTCCATTTCAGTTGCTACCAGCTATTGTGAATTAACACTTGGTTTTCACTCAGTCCTTTAAAGTGATATATTACTTTATTTTTTCTTTATATGTTCCATCAAAATACATATGGGTCTGTATATTACTGAGTTTTGGAGAGAAGGCATAGAAATATCTGTCCTTGTGACTTAGTTGGTAAACTGGAGAACATGACCTTTTTGCCGAGGAATGAGAATGAAGCCTGATGCTGTCTGATATCGTATGTGTCAGTCACAGCGGTTTCCAACAAGTGGGACTGAGATTAATGTAGCCTACCCTAAAATTACCCCGCAGGGAAGGGTGGTTCTCCCTGACTCACAGGCAACAAGCAGGCTGTGCATTCTTCAGGGAATTCGCTGTTCTTTGCTGTCTGGATTTGCCCAGAGATCTGTTAAATCCCATGTTTAATCTTGGTCTAAAGAAGGGAAAGTCCTCTCCCGGGTACTCACTGCTGACTCTCACTGCCACAGAAGAATGACATCCCTTACCTGCCTTTCCCTAGGACACTGTGGAAGAAGCTGTGGATGCTGGTGTGTTTTCAAAGCTGACCAACATGCATCTTGTGGTGGTTACATTGACTTCAGAAAGGGAGACGGGAAGGAGTAATTTAAAGACCATGCTCTTACCTTGTTACATTTTCACATATTCAACTCTCTGAGACTACCTAGTTAAATCAAATGATAGCAATTCACAGATATTTTTATGTAAACAACCAATAGTGACCGCTATACCTATGGGTTTGTATTTGTGAAATTTAAAATGAGAGAACAAGAATCCTTTCCAAAGCTTCTGGGACAGAAATGCAGCTTCCCCACTCTTCTACCTGCCAACTGTAAAAGCTTTGTGGGAGGCACTAGTTACTTCTTGTTGTTTTCCTGTTTCTTTGAATCCTTGTCTTTGACAAGTATGGAATGAAAATCATACAGGGCAAAGAACTGAATATAGAGCTTACAGCAAAGGAGAGTGTAGAGGAAAAGAGAATAAAATGTGATTAATTTCTTGAATAATGACTTAAAGAGAGGGGGATGTCTTATCTTTGGGTCATATAACCTCTCTCATGGCTCTTGAATGTTGCTAACTATGGCTAGAAGCACCACTTCCAACAAATAAACTGTAATCTAGCCAATGTTGTGGGAGTTGCACATGTCAACTGAGGGTCATATATGGCTCTACCTGTCAAGAGCTGCACTGTAAATGCATAATGTTACTTTATTGAAGTGCATATAATTTAAGTTTCTTGTTCTGTTCTTTACTGTGACATTATCAAAACTTAAACCCACACTATTTCCCCACTGATTCATTTTCAATGCTTAAGAATATGCCTTTAAGCTATAACTCCATCAATACCTTGGTTGTATTTTCTATTGAGAAGAAAATGCTTTTTTTCTTTCCCTCTATAGCTGTCAAAACTCTTGATGCCGAGGAGTTTATCTTGGAAAATGCAGGTTCAGTCCTGCTGCCAGTAGGAAGTGCAGAAAGTCCTTCATTTCACAATCAATGTCAGCCTAATGTCAGTGTTTTTTTTATAATTGCACAGAAAACATTCTTCATTGACTTTTACCCTTACATATTTGGGAAGACAAAATTAATCACTTGGCTGATAGGTGATGTGACAAGTTAGATATCATATTCTGTTAAAATAAGTTATATTTGTTTATCAAAGACTCGGAAATCAACAGTGCCTCTTTTACAGATTGATTGACACTAAATTCTTCCTAGCTTCTCAATAAATCTGACATTTTATATGAAGACTTACACAGCATGGAGCCCAAAATTTATTGTCTATTATTACATGTCTATAATTTACAAGTAAGTAAACACCTGTTTGGTCTGATGCACTCAGCTGAATTCCATTGTGGTGTTATCCTTTTGCTTTCATTTTACTCTCTCTGTCTTTTGAACCAGAAATAATTTTCCATAAAAACTCTTTGTAAGCAACGTTATAAACAAAAGTTCTTTGGTAAACTTTCTAAATTTCTCAGTCAGATGCTGGGATCAGATGCACAGCCACAAACTCCGTTTCTCACACTACACATGTAATGTGTAATTTACCCTATGTATATTTGGTTGTTGTCAAATGTCAATGAATCCTTATTAGCAGATTGGATGCTTTCTCTATATTTAGTGAGAGTTTACAACACGGCTTCTGCTTGAAAAGTATGCTATAGTTAATGCATTCATTTTGTTAAGAAACAGAAAAAATATCATCTAGTTATTTCAAATTATTTGGTAACTAATAAACATTAGCCAAATTGAATAAACTTAATATGACTCACGATTTCTTCCCCCTGTATGTCATCTCTAGAATTTGGTGACAAGATCCTGATTAGGCTGCATACCTACATTCCACAGCACCTCTATAGTATTGATTTAGTCTTGTTCATAAATTGCATGTTATTTTATTTCATAAGGAAACAAATACAGTTGATCCCCACTATTCACAGATTCTGTATTTGTCATTTTGTCTACTAGTTAAAATTTATTTGAAGCCCCCACATCAATACTTGTGAGCTTTTAAGAGTCATTTGCAGACATGCAAAGTGGCCAAAAAATTGATTCTCTTGATGGACATGTTCCCAACTGAGGTTGTACAAGTTAAGTCTCTGCCTTCTCCTTTCAGATCTCACTCATACTGTAAACAAGTGTTCGTTATGAGGTCTATGCAGTGCTGCAGTTTATTCTTGCATTTTTGCCGCACTCTTTCTTTTCTCTTCTCTCTCTCTCTCTCTCAACAGATTTGGCTGTTCCTACGACCTCCCAGCATAGTGTTAAAGTGCTGTCTAGTAGTGTTCCTAAATACAAGAAGGCTGTAATGTGCCTTATGGGAAAAATAAATGTTTTAAATAAGTTTTGATCAGGCATGAGTTATAGTGCGGTTGGCTGTGAGTTCAGTGTTAATGAATCAACAATATAGAACATCCAGAAAAAGGGAGAGAAAATTCACCAATCTGTTCATGAAGATGCTCCAGAAGTGCTAAAGTTACTTCTAAAGTATGCGATGAGGGTATGGTAAAGATGGAAAAGTGGCTTAATGTTTGGGTTCAAAAAAAAAATAACTTTAGTGAACAATAATTGTGGTGACACTGAAAGCCAAAGAAATTTATGGTCATGTTGCACAGAATTGGAAAAATATTAAGCCTTTTTCTGGTTGGCTCTCATGTTTCAAAAGGTGATATGACATGAAAAATTTTAAACCTACAGGTGAGACAGGTTTTGCAGATCAATAGGCTGTGAAAGAATTTAGAAACTTATCAGCATTATATAGCAGGGATCCCTAACCTTTTTGGCACCAGGGGCCAGTTTCACGGAAGACAATTCTTCCACAGACTGGTGGGGGGAGGGGATGATTCAAGCACATCACATTATTGTGTGCTTTATTTCTATTATTAATACGTTGTAATACATAATGAAATAATTATACAAGTCACCATAATGCAGAATCCTTTCTCGCAGTGATGCGAGTGATAGGGAGTAAATACACAGGAAGCTTCCATTCCTTGCCTGTCACTCACCTCCTGCTGTGCAGCAGGGTTCTGTGGCCCAGGGGTTGGGTGGCACAGTTACATAAGAAAAGGGCTATGTGGAAGAGCAGGTTTTCAATGCTGGTGAGATTGGCTTGTTTTACAAGGACCTTGGCAAATAAATCATACAACTCACATGGTGTTTTAGTTGATGAAATGCTGTGACCAGGTTTCAGGCATCTAATGCTGTATTTCCCCTTAGAGTGATAGTTCAGTAGTCACTAATTCAGTGTTTGTGGTGACTTTATAGAGCATGACTATGAATAAAGAGAATTGATTATAAATGAATAAATATATTCCAAGTATTCAAGCATTCTATAGAAATATAGAATGCAAACCCATCTCTCATCTAACAATGTAACTGAAGTTAAAATCTTGTCCGTCTTTAATCACTATTCCTTATATCGTTTAGCTTATTTGAGAGAAGCAACATTGCATAGACTAGGTTGATATCTTAGTAGTAAGATCAAGGAAGCTAATAAAAATTCCCAGTCTGAGAGAAAGCATCACCACAATGACATATACTTCCTGGTACCAGCCAGAATCTCCTACATTAGCTCACAATCTCCTACAGTAGCACACAATCCAAACATCTCAATAATTTACCATAACATTGTCACTTGTGGTAAAGGAGAATGAGATATGATATTCCATATGCTGATTCTTGAGATTTATGTCAAGTGTCTGGAAGCACACATTATTCCTTCTCACATGTTTTTAGCCAAAGAAAGCCACATGACCATTCCTGTGGACCACAGGTAAGGAATTCTGAACAGTGAAAGAGTACATCATATTTCCTTAACAATCATGAATTAAAAACAACACAAAACTAGCAATGTGAAAAGGATTGTAATGTGAATACCATGTGCCACCAGTTGTGTTAATTCAGATTCATTTCTTAAATTTCAATACTTCCTATGATACAAATCTAATCTTATAACTTTCCTACTTAAATCTAATCAGCTCTCCATCATCAAGATAAGCCCAAATTCCCCAGCTTGATATTTATTTCACTCCATTATGTGGACTTCACCATCTATATCTTTCTATTCTCTGTCTTCACTTTATGCATCTGCAATATTGATAAGAACAAAAATGTTTCACACCTTTGTACTTTTGGTCCTATTGTTTCTTCTGCCTGGAATGCATTTCCTATCATTCCCTCTTGGCCTGGTTAATGCTTTCTAATCCTTTAAAACTTCCCTGACTCTTGGCTTTATCTCATTTCAGGCGGGATTGTTTATCTTCTCTTCTTTGTTCTGATAATAAACTATCTTTATTGCGGATTATAACACATTATATTAAACATATCATTACATACAACCACCAGACTGTGAGCTTATTGATGGCACAGGGACTTTGTTTTAATTATTTCTGTATGCCAGTGTCTTATAGAGGACCTGGAACATTTTAGTTTATAAGTAGTTTGTTGAATAAATAACTAAATGAATCAGCATTGTGTGCGGATCAAATAGAAAATTTGTGTACAGTTTGTTGTATCAACACAAAATCATAAATCCAATAAAATTCAAGCTTAATATTAGTCAATAAGTCAAGGAATATTCAAGATACCTATATGTTCATAAAATTTACATATTTTGAGAACTTGATAAATTAACATTTTCAACTGGATAGTGAATGCTTTGGTCTTGTTTCTGAAGAACTTACCAAAAAAGTCACAGAAATAATTTTCAAAATATTCTATAAAGTTAGCATTTTATGTAGAAAATTATCTAATTTGCTCATGTATTATGCTCAGAAAGCACTACTTAAAGATGATTTTTTTATGAGAAATGAGGACCTGAATACAAGTACTATTATGGCACTTACATAACATTCTATCCTGATTTCCTGATTAGTGAGAAAGAAAACAATGCAAATTACCAACTTGCCCCTTGAAGAATGAAGGAAGAACCAAATCAGAAGTTAGATCCTTTCTCTAGCTTTCTTTTTCTCTTTATTATCATGTGTTTTCATCCATGTCCACTTCTTCAATTACCACTTATAAAAAGATGATTCTTCCATTTATGTCTAGTATAAATCTTCATCTGTTTTTTAAGTCTTTATATTCAACCCCTAATATAGCATTTATAGATCTCTCAAAAGCATCTCAAACTCAATGTGTCCAAACTTTTTCTTTCCAAGTAGGTCCTCTTCCAGGGTGACACTACTCAGAGATCAACACTACCATGCATCTGGAGGTACAAGTCTGAAATCCAGGAGTCTGTAATGTCTCCTCTCATGCCTCCAACATACAATACATCACCAAGTGCTACATGTTTTGATTCTTAGTTGGCTTTTCAATCCACTTCCCTCAACCTCCAGCACTACTATCCTAAAGCAAAATATTATGGACTCACAACTTAAAATACTGTAATAGCCAATATTCTCCTTGCCCCACCAATAAATGTCCAAATTTGTGTCCATCAGACTTCTTCAGAAAAAACAATACCAATAGGATATGTGTATACATGTTAAAATAAATAATAGAATAAATATAAATATATTTTATTTATAAATATAAATAAAAGATTTATTTTATTTTATGTGATTATGAAGGTGGGCGACTTCAAAATCTGCATGGTGAGCTGGAGACCTGAAGAAGAGCTGATGCTGCAGTTCCAAGCCTGAAGACCGTCTACTGGCAGAATTCCTTCTTGCTGATGACTGTTGGGCTTTTTATTGTAGTCAAGCCTTCAATTGGATAGATGAGGCCCACTTACATTATGGAGGGCAACCTGCTTTAGTTAAAGTCCACCGATTTAAATGTTATTCTCATCCAAAAAGACCCTCACAGACACATCCAGAATAATGTTTGACCAAATATCTGGGAAGAACTGTGGTCCAGTAAAGTAGACTCATAAAATTAACCATCACAATACTGAAGCCAGATTTACACTTTTGTATTACAAATGCAGTCATGTTACCCTTTTCCTTAATGGAGCTCCTGATGGACTGGCAGCTGCTTCCTTACAGCTTCATCTAGCAACATTCTTCTGCCCTTAATGTCAACTCACTTGAACCTTCTCTGATCTGCCTGAATGTGTCTAATCTCCCTAGTATGTGTCTTTATGTCACTATGTCCATTTCATTTGTAGCATTGACTGTGCTTGAAGATAGGCATTATTTTGGTAGTGATATGATCTTATATTTAAGATCTATGAGGGCAGAAATAATATATATTTTTGTTTATATTTATATTTTGTTCATTATAGTATTTTAAGCACAGAGCACATCAAATGCAATAAATATTGCTGAACAAATGTATAAGAAGCAGAAGAACGAACAAATGCCCAAGTACAATTCTATGTTCAGCTGGAATGTGCCAGCCACAGAAAAGGCGACCATACACAAAAAATGTATGTGAAAACTATAGAATAATCTGAGTAATATTCAGCAGAAATATACTTATAATCATCACCTAAATTCTTCTCTAAATTCTCTTTGGTACTAGCCCTCAACGTATTGAATATTCTGCTTCTTTTTCCTCAATAATTTTCACATTCATTTTTTAAATTGTACCCTCACATATGACCTCTGTAAAGAGGTATTATCATCCATTTTCTAGATAAGTAAAATCAACTTATCCCAGCACATAGGACTTGGATCACAATCCCATTGCTACTCAAACCTTGGAAATTACTGCCATCCAGGTTTTCCCAACATCCCAGCACTCCCTTCTTATCTAGAGATTGCCAATAAATGGGTTTTTAATGTTTGCAACTTACTGAGTGTGCAGAGAGTACACAGAGCCACAGGCAGGAGGACTATAGTAAGAAACTTTGCTAGTAAATGCAAAAAAGGAAACTCTTCTGTAGATCTTAAAACTAAAGGAATCTGAGCAGCAGGAAGCTCTAGCAGTGAATTCTACTAAAGGAGGATGTGAGCCAAGGAACAACATGAAGAGAAAGTCAACCAGCGGGAGGCTTTAAAAAGAAAACACAAATACAGTAGTCTCCCTTCTCCCCCTGGGTGAGATCCAAAACCCCCAATGGATGCCTGAAACTATGGATTGTACTTTACTCTATGCTTTTTCCTATACATACCTATGATAAAATTTAATTTATAAATTGGGTACAATAAGAGATTAATGGCAATAACTAATAATAAAGTAGAACAATTATAACCATCCACTGTAATAAAAGTTATGTGAATGTGGTCTCTCTCTCTCAAAAAACCTATTGTACTGTACTAACCTATTTTTGGACAGGAGCTGACTATGAGTAACTGAAACTGTGGAATGCAAAACCACAGATAAGGACGAACTAGTTTCCTGTGGTCTAGAAAGCAAAATAATGTAAAAAAACAAAAGATGGAGATGAGAAGGGTAACCTAAACAGTAGCAATAAAAAAAAGCAATGAATGTTAAGGAGAGTAACAAGGAGAGGTTAAGTACCTGTTGTTTTTCAAGCAAAAAACACAAGGATTCATGAAAGAAAACTAAGTAAGTCATGAAGCAAAGGCAGAGGAGATTAAGCAGTAAGTATTGATACTGCTCATGAAGGAGAGCGATAGCCCTATCTCAGATAAAAAAAAGACAAGGAATAAATTCTTTCAGTATGAGATCACAAATGAGAAGTTAAAATGAAGAGCAATCATGAAGCTCTTGGTAATGATGCTACTTTTAGAAGATTTTCTTTTATTGTTTTGAGTTCCAGCCACTATTACTTAGAGATAACAATAGGTAGAAAGATATATTAAGTGTAGGAGAGAAAAATGCATTTTTCCTCAACTCTCGTAAATTGTTAGTTGGAGTGGACCCTTTTAACAAAAGACATTAACAAGAGAAAAACCAACAGAAATTTATTAACATGTATGTTTCATATATACATGAGAGACACTCAGGAAATCAGTACTTCTCAAAGAGGTGGCTTTGAATTTCAGCTAAGGTAACATCTTTAACAAAGAACAGAAAATTTTCAGGGAAGTGACAAGACACAAGACAAGGACTTTGAGCCACTAGGGGTGGCAATTTGGGAAGGCAAGTAACTGGCAGATAATGGCTAATCAGTAAAGTAGATTTTCTCTGGTGCCATTTCCAGGCCTACGGGGCTAAGTTTGTCTTCAGTGGTTGACCTTTGCTCTTCCTGACATAAAGGGGGTGGGGAAGTGGGATACCTTTAGTTTTTGTAATTCTATGTCATGCTTTGAGGCAAATAGAAGGAAAGTAGCCAGATTTCTTGAACTTGCTTCTTCTTAATTGCCTTTGGCTTCAGTATTCTTATGTGAAAGAAACAAATTTTAGGATGATATGTTTTGTTCTCCCACATAAGCATGCAAATATAGGGGTGAGATTATCAAGAATAGAAGTGTACAACTTCTAATTCAGAAATACACTGTGTTTTAGGAATTACTTTTTTAAAAATATTTTTTGGAATTAAAAATACATTTTTAACACAAACAATATATTAAGTGGTAGTTAGGTTCCCAGATAAAATTCTCCAAATGTATTTTTTCCTAAAATGCAACTAAAATATTAATTTTGACGTAACACCATTAGACCTTCAGTTATTGTCGTTTATTAACATTTGTTTATTATTATCATTTACTCACCTGGATCATTGGTGTTTGAGGACACAAGGTTGAATTTGAGGAAGGTGAGGAAGTAAATGAAAACATCTTGGCAAATCTAAATGAAGTTTGAGTTTGAAGCATTTTCAACTCAAGATATTAGAGGTTGAAAGCATG